>JAHWFP010244168.1:14520-25608 GCA_023313725.1 Lithobius niger
TGGAGGAGGGAAACTGACTCTGGCCGGCCAGGCTGTCACTACCGGAAGTGGGCATGACGGCGCGGCCGGGCAGGGTAGCTTTGCGTTCGGAGTGGATGGGGAATTGAATACTGCAATCTGGTTGGAGGGGAATATTGGCAGCTAAGAGAGCAAAGGGAATTGCCAACTTTAGTGACTTGAGAGGCCTTAGGAAATGAGTTTTGAACTCGCAACGTGAATAGGCCTATAAATTGAAAACTACGATATTAGGTATCGCAACTATTGAAGGAGGGGGATGGGACGAAGTGTTAGCTAAGAATTTACCTTTGGCTTTGGGAAATAAACTGTTATTTACAAGACATGAATTTAATTGAGGGAAAGCAAGTTTGTTTTCTTTGGTTTGGTAGCTACGGTCGGAGTTTGGACGGAGATGCTATTAAAAATAAACATGAAATAAACACTGGGTCCGTGAAAATAAACAAACATAAACGAAGAGCTCCGGTAGGGTTCATGGCAAGAAATTAAGTTTACCAAAATGCATTTGAGCACAAAAATAAAAGGTTAAATATACCAGCTTAGTATATAAAAGATGCTATAACGCATTTAAATCAATTTTAGTTGTTTGCAGAAGCAGACAAGTGAATTTTTACCAGTCGGACATTTTTCATAAATAACGTAAGTCGTCACTCGTTTTACAAATAAAAAATATCGTATGTATCTATACATGCAGGCTTCTCCTAAAACACAACTAAGCTGGTGTTTTTGGCTTTATGCCTGAAAGAATAAAATACAAATAGATACAAAATACATGTTTGGAAAACGGCGACCGGAAATGAAGTACGCTACGACTCAGTTTGAGCGTTTTTTCTTAGTGATGCGATTTATTAATGGTGATGTAATTTGCAGCTATTTTTGGGCGAAAAGTTAGAGGATGTGTTCTTCTATTAAGAGCTGCAAGAATTGGTCGATTTGAAGCATTTTCCATGGAGATATGCATATTTTAATAGCGAGGTCTTTTTGGTGCGGTAGCGCAAAATAAAACAAAAAGTGTTCGTTGAAAAACGAAGATTTCTGCCCTCAGGTTTTTGCTCAGCGGTTCAAGGTGGCCTCACCACGAGTGTCTAATACAAGACCACGTTTACACGCCCCCACACGGAGGACTTTATTCGGGGTTCCTGTTGAACTCCAAATAAATGCTACAACAGAAAGGGTCAGTGCACACAAGACATGCCAAAATCAAGACTGCCAAGCCATGTAAAGAATTTGCATAAATTAATGAACCACGGAATACACCTTCTGAGAAATACATCTCCTGTGAAATACATCACCACAAGCAATAAAATACATTGTTTACAAAGAATAAATATTGCCGTTTTATATTTTTGGGGGACTGACGTTTTTGTGGCTCAAGAAATTTTTGTAAATGAAATTTACATAGTTAAAGGGACACTACTTGCAAAAATTAACCATGTGCTGTCCGCGCTGCTTGTTCCAGGAAATTCGTACAGGCCACAAAGAAAATTGGAGCAAAGACAGCTTATATAAATAAAAAAACACTATTTTTGATTATAGAAAGTTACAGTTTCAGGGTTTTGTAGCTGTTAACGTCAAATGAGATAATTGCAACATTTAATGCTCTAAGCAGTCAGCCATGCACAGAAAGTCATTTTTTTTTATCTGGGAAAACCTCGAAAAAATACCCCTGGGCGCACTCCTCAGGACCTAGCTTGCGATAAGGATCGGAATAGAGGGAACTATAAGCGCATGCGCAACTATCAGCTCTATTCAAAGTTAACAGACTACCACTGGAGTGGTTTAAGGTTACCAAACAACTTGTTCTACATGAAAATTCTCACACTGAATGGTTTTTAGGTATGACCCATAACTTAAACGCTGGGAGGTTTTATGGATAATAACAACAACCTTTTAACGACAGAGTTAACCTTTTGCCCTCAGTGGTGAGACATACGGTTTTTTTTTTATAAAGAAAACCATTTCGTTTTAAACTTAAAGAGGAGCCAACCGGGGACAAGTTGCAACTCCCGTAAAATATTCCTAATGAATATTTGATTACGTGTCGTTCAGTCTCTACAAACTTTACTCCACACAGGAACAGGCGGAAATTTATAAGGAAAGAAATGAAAATTTTAACTTGTTAAAATTAGTTTTTACTATCATAAAAATACTTACCTCCAGTCTACATGCTAAATTCGTTTAATTTTGCTTTTCCCATGCTAAACCACCCATAAATCTTGAATTTATGAATTTCAACGTTAGTTGCCCTCTTTTCCCGCTAGGCGCGCTACCAGCGCTGGTGCTGCAGCCGCCTGCCTCTTGGGGAAACCCCATTCGCTTTTTGAACCTTTCTTGTTCGTTAGCGGGGAGGCAGGGCAGGTTTTACTGGAGGTAAGTATTTTTATGATAGTAAAAACTAATTTTAACAAATTAAAATTTTCATGGCTTACTATCTGCAAAATACTTACCTCCAGTCTACATGCTGACTTTGTCGTAAAGGCGGCGGGCAACTAACAAAAAAGGTTAAGTACAAAATAAAAATTTCTCCACTAAGTCTAAGAACCTTAATCAGTCAACTCACCTCAGTGTGTTGTCTTGATGTTCGAGTCTCCTCCTTCTCTCGTTCCCTGCATTTCGACGTTATGGTCTTTCTGCCTGCCGAAACTATGCGATTTGGCTTTCCTCTGGTGTGCGTTTCCCTCTCGTGTTCGCAATATGCTAGAGTGTACTGCCAGTATCGCTTACCACCTGCGTACGTCTGTCACTGGTTGGTTTTCCGCACTATCGTCTGCCGGTTTTGTTTTGACCCGGCGACCACGTGCTGTTTGACGACATTACGTCCACTCTCCCCACAGGTTTCCCTCAGATAATGCTTAATGAAGGTGTTCCTGCTTCTCCACGATCCTACTGCTACGACTTCGTCTAACGGGGTCCCGCAGCCGTATGCCCATGAGGCCGATAGTGCTCTGAGTTCATGTGCCCGAATTGCACTTGGGACGTCTGGGTGTTCCGGGCTCAGTTCATATGCCCTCTTGATCACCTGGCATATCCAACTCCCAAGTTTAAAGGGGGTTACCCGTTTGTTTAACACATCGCCTGAGGTCGAGTCAACGTCCAGAAACAGCAGTGTGTATCCCGTTCCTTGTCGCACTTTCTGTATTGAAGTCTTGTCGATGTAGTATCGGAGTGCTCGTATTGGACATTGTGGTTCACTGCTCCGTTCTCCAGTCTTCTTTTCCCCCAAGGCGAGTATCACAACAGGTTTCTGTGCGACGTCCGGTCTGGAATTCTTTGCCTGGAAACAAGCCGGGAAGACCAGGGAGACTGAGGACCAGTCTCTGGCAAATCGAAGGAAACCATCGTCTCTAGCGAAAGCTGCCAACTCGCTTTGGCGTGCTGCCGACGCCAGTGCCACTAAAAACACAGTCTTCTGAGTTAGTAGTATTGAATTTGCACTATGGAGTGGTTCATAAGGTGGTTTTGTTAAACTATCCAACACAAGAGGGAGATTCCATGTAGGGAACAACTTCTTTGTCCTTAGTCTCACTTTTTCGAATGAAGAGATCATTTGCGAGATCCTGGGGTCCGTCCCGACGGACGACTTGCCTAAGCAAGTCAGCACGGAGTTTACTGCTACCCGATAGCCCTTGATGGAAGTTGGGGAAAGACCTTTTTGGAACAGTTCTTCCAGAAATTGTGACCACGTCACCACCGGGGGGTCACATGGGTCACAGCCTCGTTCAGTCGCCCACTTAAACCATCGTCTCCATTTGCTTTCGTATATCTTAACTGTTGAGCTCCGGACGCACTGTAGGAGTCTGTGACTTCCTCCGAGAAACCTTCTCGCGTCAGGTGTCCCCGTAAAGTCTCCACCCGTGAAGATGAAGCACCTCCGGGGACGGGTGGATTGTCCTCCCTCGGTTTTGAGACAGGAATCTGGGGGTTAATGGTAGACGAATCGGATCTTCTTTCGCCAGTTCTAGTAGGTCTGGGAACCACGTCGCGGCTGGCCACAACGGTGCAACAGGAATGTATGAGCTGAATCCTCTCTGATCTTGTTCAGAATGAGTTGGAGAATGCAGAAAGGTGGGAACGCGTACGCATCCATTCCTTTCCATGGAATGGAAAAAGCATCTGTCGCCCACGCTAGATGGTCTGGGAAGGGGGATACAAAGTTCCTCAATTGTGAGTCGTTTCATGTCGCGAACAGGTCGACCATCGGGGTGCCCCATGTTGCAAAAAGACCACGACACACAATTGGGTCGAGTTGCCACTCCGTCGTTGGCATTTCGTTCTTCCTGGAGAGCTCGTCGGCCAATACATTGAGCTTCCCCGGAATGTGTCTGGGTATCAGAGTGATCTTGAAGTCCTCGTAGAGTTGCATCAGCAGCGATGTTTCTTGCATCAAGGTCTTGGAGTGTGTCCCCCCTCCCCGACGTATGTAGGCTACTGCCGTTGAGTTGTCGGACGTCACTCCGATGTTCATTCCAGAGATTTCCTCTTTCTAACAGTGAACTGCGTTCCTGACAGCTCTCAACTCTAACACGTTGATGTGTAGACCGCTTTCCGCTGTCGTCTAAGTTCCTGCCTCTGTCCAATCTCCCAGATGGGTTTCCCACCCTTTGGACGACGCGTCCGAGAAGAGGAGCAACTCCGGGTTTGCTTTCTTCAAAGGTACACCCACCCACCTGGAGGTTTTTCGGTGACATCCACCACGCCATGTCTGGAAAGTTGTGAAGACATACCACGTCGTTCCAAGACTTCCTTGGGTTCCATTCTTCTTTTTTCTGAACCAGTGGATGGGCTTCACTCTCCACTGGCCCAGAGGTACCAATGTTGCATTGGAATCTAGCATACCGATTGTCGATGCGAGTTCCTTTGCTGACGTCTCCGTCCTGGAGTGGAGGTTCTGTAGGGAGGCTACTGTTTTCTCCACTCTCTCTTGTGAGGGCCGGACCTTGCACGTTACCAAGTCGAATTCTACCACGAGGAACACGAACAATTGGTTGGGGGTAAGTCTTGACTTTTCCCAGTTTATCCCCAGTCCGAGAGAAATCGTCCAAGTACGCGTGTACTTTTATCATTTCCTGATGGAGTGTCGCGAGAACTTGACGCAGAATCCGGGTGAATACTTGTGACGCTGTAGACAAACCGAATTTAGGGTTATAAATTGAAACGATGTTCCTTCGCACATGAATCTGAAGAGGTGTCAAACTGCAGGGTGTAGCGGGACATGGAGGTACGCGTCTTCGAGGTCTAGAGAGACAGTGTATTCCCCGCTCCGTAGCGCCTCGCGAATCCTCCCGATAGTCTCCATTTTGCGTTTCTCTTTCTGTATATGGCGATTCAGTAGACGAAGGTTGAAAATCAGCCGGGTCCCCCCCCCCCCCCTTTTTGGGATGACCCTCACCGGGCTCCAGAAGCCTTTGGAACCCGGTGGTGACTTTTCGATCGCCCCTTTCTGAAGGAGCTTTTCCACTTCCAAGCGAAGTTCAGGGGTCTTGACGTCCTGACACGCCATCCCAGGTGCCTTGTCGGAGAGCTTTGGTGACGAGAATGGGGGGGGGGGGGGGGGGGTACCCGAAAATGATAGTTTCCAAGATGAATGCATCGTCCGTTATCTTCTCCCAGTCTCTGAGGTGTTTCGCCAGTCTCCCCCCCACCTGCCAGTGAATGGGGAGAGACTGCTCGGGGTGGGCGTCAAGGCTTGCTGTTGGTTCTCCTCCCTCTTCCTCGGGATGCGCCTCTTCCCCTCTGCTGTCCTCTGCCTCTCTGTTGCCCGGGATTGTCACGAAAGGGCTGCAGGTCCGTTCTCCTCTCTCCTCTCCCAAATTCCCTCCCCCTACCATCTTGGGGTAGTGCGGGTAGTTGGGAAAATTCCTGCTTGAAAGCTTGGTCTTAATCCGACTCACTCTGGCACCAGAGGGTCCCACATGAGGTGGTTTGGTCTTCTCTTTTAGTTCTGGGGCTAGTTGAAGGAGTTTGCCTCCAAACACATCCGTCGACCCGTGTATTGGCGTCAACCGTAATTGGCCTGCTATGTCCGTGGGGATGTTTGACGCAGTTTCGAGTAGCGCATCCCTTTTCCGAAAAACCGAGTTTAACAGGAGCCGCGACGACCAGTTTAGGCTGTCCCGCTGAAACGACGAGGCACGTTTCATCATGTGGAGGCACTCCTTTACAGTCTGATTTTCCCTGAGAGAGGGGACTTCGGCCACGAGGTTCTTGAGGGCTGCCATAGACGCGGAGTAGGCTAGTTCCGCATGCGAACTAGCGCGAATGCTGCAACGCAGTAGTACCTCATCCTCGTCAAACTGTTGCATTGGCGTGCGGATGAACTGTGGGGTCCGTATGGTAGAGTCCAACTCAAGGTTCATTCTCTCTGGGAAGTACTCTGCCTCAGGGAAGGTGGAATACCGCTTCTTGGAAGGGGCACCTTTTCCCGTTGACCTGAAGAAAAATTTTGTCATAGCCGAGCCGTGGGGAGGAAGAGGCTTCGAAATCGAAATTGGCTGTCCGCCCTTCCGCGTGAGGGATTCCGCGTTGAGCAACTGACGGAATCCGACCGCCGACTGAGGAAGGTGAAGGGGTGGGTCCTTGGGCGCCCCCGAATTCGCGAGCGTTTCGAGAGGTGGGTCATCCGGATTAAGTTCCACTGGGGTTGCTTCCTTGCAAAACCTGGTCTCCTTAAGGTGTTTGAAAACGAAACTAGCAAATTGTTTCCAATGGATGAGTATAGCTCCTTCCTCGAAGGGGTCGTCGTTGTCGGTCGATTCCTGAGGGGCGCCGGCCGGGGGGGGGGGGGGGCGCGTTGCGACCGATTCCCGCCATTGTTTTTCTTGATCACGTTGTTCATCCCCAAAGCTTCTTTCTTCCATGAAAACGTCATCCTCATTGAACACCACCTTCTTCCTTTTTGCCTCCGGCGATAGGGAACCACGATCGCATTCCCGTTTACGTGCAGCTGAGTTACTCCTAGCAAGGCGGTCTTGGTAGTAGAACTGATCATCCTCATAATCGTCTTCCCCTTCTTCCTTGTAAAAATCCTGCGTCTGTTCCCTGACCAGCGGGAGAACCGCTCTCACCGGTGAATGAGTTGATCCGTGGCGGATCGGGGATGTCCGGAGAAGTCTGGTGATGTCCGGAGATGTCCGGAGAAGCTTGGTGAAAAATCGCGAACAGGTGAACTGCGATCCTTTTCTCTGAACATAGGTTGACGTCTGGTTACTAGACGGTCGTGAGGCCCCTGATCGCTACGAACTGAGTGTGAGCTGCGATTTGCCCGTGCGCTGCGATCGTCCTGCAGCCTGTGATCGATGTGCGATCTGCGATCGTCGTGTGAACCGCGATCGCCGTGCGAACTGTGATCGCCGTGCGGACTGCGATACCTAGAATAGCTGCGATCCGTCAAACTATTTTCAGTTATACGTGGGCTGCGATCGCGATCGCTGCGAACTGGCGAACCGTAAAAATAGTTCGCCTTCTTAAGGATGGGATCCACCGGGCCAACATTTAAATCCACTCTACTCGCCCTCCCGCTAACCCTTTTCTCGGGTGCGGGCAGGGTCTTTTTTGACCTGTGCCTATCATCCTCACGTTCGCCTTCCCTTTTCTCGGGGGCTGAACGTGTTTCCTTATTTTTTGGCACATTTTTATCCTGTCCGCTAACCCTTTTCTCGGGCGCTGACGGATTGGTCAATTTTTTGGGCCTGCTTTTATCGTGTCCGCTAGCCCTTTTCTCGGGTGTTGACAGATCGCCCCGAGCTTTTACACCACTCACTTGTCCACTGTTCTTTTTAACTGTCGTGGGTATAGTGCTCTTAGAATGTTTTCCATCTCTCTTTTCTTTTCGTGAGATTGAAACGGCACTGTGGCGAGGCGGACTGTCCCTTGTACTAGCCTCCGTCTTTCCATCTTGCTGCTTCAGTTTACTCAGTAGCACACTGCCCGGCGAACCATTCGTCCGGATCACCAGCGAACCCTTTGTTTGGATCGCCGGCGAACCCTTTGTCTCGTGCTCCTCCAGAGATTTGACAAGGATTGCAGTCGATCCCTCCACGTGAACTGACAGGTCGCTGTTTAAGAGTACATTTTGCTCACCATATTCCTTAATGGATCCATCCGTAATTGGCTACGAACTCAAACAAACCTCTGTGTGGGGAGGTTTTGCAGCACTGGCACCAAAACTGCTGCTTGGCAATCCTTGTTGGGCTATTAACGCGTTCACCGTTGACAAAGTCCCGCGATGGATCCCATCACCTCACCTCGAAACTCCCCAATTTTCGTGTCCACATGAGACAGCACCGTAGTGCTCACTTTTTGTACAACTTTGTCCTCCATTTCGGCCGTCCGATCAGAAACAATTGATTTAGCCGTGTCCCGGGCCGCCGTCACCATAGCCCCCAACGATCCCTGTGGGTAAACAGATTTTGCGCCGAGTGGAAACCCGTCAAATTCCGGTGACGAATCGGTTGCACTAACCACTAATTGTTCTACGAAGATCGGCGCTTGAGGGTCCTTGGCCATTTCAGCTAGTCTTCGATCAAGGGAAGAATGTTCTTTCTTTTGCCTTTTCTTTACTTGCTCAAGTTTTTGGTCGGATCGTCGCCAAGTCCACAGAATGCGCTTCACGGAATTTGGGTTGTGAGCTTCACAAATATTGCATTTTTCATTACCAAAATCACAAATCCTACATCTCCTGCATAAAGGGTGGAGATCTAAAGGTGTTTTCTGGTGCGTGCACGAAGCAAAATCCCCATCCTTAAGTAGATCGTCAATCCTAGCAAGTTCGTCCTCACTATTGTGGTCGGCCATGTTTCTTTGTTGGGAAAAACGCACGACCTCACTCGTGCGTGCTCAAAAACGAATGGGGTTTTGCCCAAGAGGCAGGCGGCTGCAGCGCCAGCACTGGTAGCGCGCCTAGCGGGAAAAGAGGGCAACTGACGTTGAAATTCATAAATTCAAGATTTATGGGTGGTTGAGCATGGGAAAAGCAAAATTAAACGAATTTAGCATGTAGACTGGAGGTAAGTATGCAGATAGTAAGAAACATTGGCACTTAAAATTTAGGTGTGAAGTCCAAAACGGGAAATAGCTGAAAGTTCCTTTTGGTGTGGTTGCACTTTCAACATACCACTTAACAAAATTTAAAGATAAAAATTAATTTCCAGTCAATTTGTACTGAAAATGATGTGTTTTAACAAGTTAATGTTTAAACAAAATACCTGCTGAGAGTATCAGCATTTACGTGAAACTTTCCAGGTTTGTATCTAACTGTATAGTCATAGTCTTGTAGGGTTAGGCTCCACCTAAGCAATCTGGGGTTTTTTCCAGACATTTGCTTGAGCCAGTGCAACGGGTTGTGATCTGATTGTATGACAAATTTTGTTCCATAGATGTAGGAACGCAATTTGGCAAATGACCAGATCAAACACATGCATTCTTTTTCTGTCGTACCTTAATTGGTCACGTGCTGTCAGTTTACGTGAAACATAAAGACAGGGGTGTTCATCTTCTCCAAACACTCGTGACAAAACACAACCCATACCACGATCGGAACAGTCACACTGTAAAATAAAAGTTTGACTGAAGTCGGGTGCTCTTAGGATAGGAAACGTCACTAAAGAGGTTTTTAAAGTGTCAAAAGCAGCTTGCTTAGACTCATCCCAAATGACGGGATCTGGTGCATCCTTTTTCCAGGAGTCTGTGAGACATGCACAGATTTCAGAATAGTGAGGGATATAGCTTTGATAATATCCCACCAAACCGAGAAAGGAACGGACATCTTTCTTAGTTTGGGGTCGTGCAAATTTTTGCTCGGCCAAGACCTTCACCTCCGAGGGTGTACGAGATCCATTGCCAACTTCATGGCCAAGGAAAGTAGCTTTGCTGCAAGCAACCTGCGATTTCTTGGCATTTACCGTCAATCCGGTCTTCTTGATAGCAGAGAGGAAATTAAAAATGTTTTCGAGATGCTGTGGCCAAGTTTCGGCCCCTACAGCAGTGTCGTCTTGGAAGGGTGCGACATACTCTTCCATTATCCATAAGCTTTTGGAAGCAAAATGGAGTGTTCTTCATCCCCATGTTCATCATGAGGGGAGCAAACTTCCCAATGGGAGTTGTGATGGTGGCGGCCATTGAAGCCTGTGGCGTCAAGCATACTTGCCAGAATCCGCGATTGAGGTCAAAGATAGAAATTATTTCCACTTTGCAGCACGCTCAATACATTCTTTAATATTGGGAATGGGATAGTCTTTTGTGACTGTATTGTTGTTTAGTTCTCTGTAGTCTGCTACAAGACATGGGCTGGCGTCTTCTTTCTGTACAATGATCATGGGTGAACCATGTGGGGAATCAGTTTCAATGATTAAGCCCAAGTCAAGCATACGTTTGATTTCTGTGACTATCAAATCCCTTTCGATTTTCGCGTGGCGATAATACTTACTGGGTTTGATTTTGGAATCGACTAACTCAACGTCATGAGTGACAAGAGCAGTGCGTCCTGGTAGAGAAAACACCGTGTATACTCTTTCAAAAACCTCAAGGAGGTCGTTTTTCTGCAGCTCAGTCAAGTTGCCTGTCTTTTTGAAAAGACTCATAGCGGCCTTAGCAGTAAGGTGGCCATCTCCAGGCTAACCTGTTCATACATGGTCGGCGTGAGAAAGCTTACGTTCGTCATTATAAAAATGATTGCTTGACCCCTCCCTAGGCAGATAGGGTTTGAGAAGATTCACATGATAAATGGTCTCTTTTTGTTGACCAAACGATTTCTTTATAAGATAATTTGTATCAGATAATCGTTTCAAGACTTCACAGGGTCCATCCCAATAAATATCCAACTTATTGGTTCTTGCTGGCTTCAGGACTAGAACTAGTGGTGTACCGATACCATAATTCCGATTCCGGTTCCGATACCAATAAACCGGTTCCGTACAGTTCCGATATCGGTTCCGATTACCAAATGGCAGTGCACAGCAAATTGAAAAAAAATTAATAATAATGAATTAATTATGTTCATGGTGTCCAGGGTTCTGCTGTATCAAATTTTTACAATTTAATACATTTTTTAACAAAAATTTTGATATATACAAATTT
>JAHWFP010244168.1:26250-36855 GCA_023313725.1 Lithobius niger
TGAAAGTAGCTAACACTAGTTAGCTACACCTTAGCTCATACACTACACTCACCCCTCCTGAAAAAGGCGTGTTCGTGCAGCAAACACAAAAAAATAACTATGTACAGGTTATGCCCAATATATATACAAAAACACAATCCCTAACCCCCTAAGCTAGGTTAGCAAGTTAATATTTTTTTTTTCCTAACACTATTTTTTAAATCCATTATTACACAGAACAAATATCCCCCCCAAATTATAAACGTAACCGAAAACATTTACGTATAATCTGGGAACACACGATAAATACACTGAAAATCAAGAAAACCATAGAAATAGAAATAAATAATATGGTGGCTGCCCAACGGAAACTACTAATCTTGCTTATTAAAGATCAAGTCGCCGCCGCTCTGTCCGTGCTCGACTGCTCCTACGAAGCACAGGTGCATCCCCAACAATTGTTTGTGGTGGAATTCCCCCCAACTCACGGACAGTTTGTTTAGCTGGCGAAGCTTCTCGTAGCAGAATAGGCATAGTGTCGGCGGAAACGTTTTCCCTGCGCACACCTCCAACACTTGGAGACAAAACTGGCGGTAATAAAGAAGTGCGTCGCGATGACGTTTGCACGGAGATCTTTGGCGATGCCGATGAGGCAACAGGCGAAGATCTTGAATGAATGTTCGGCATTTCCGAACGCACTGTGTCATTTGCTATCGGCGGTCGCAAGCTTGTTGTTTCAGTTTCGATTGCTGTGGCGATTGCTCGAGGCAGTGGCTCCGTTGCTGTACTTTCGGCTCGAGAGCTTACGCCCTCTGGTGACTGAAAAACTGGGTTTTCACGCCAGTTGATCGAATCGGAACCGGAAAATGATGCTACTTCCTCTCTGTTACGTAGTTGATCGGCGTGCTTCCTGTAAACTTCACCAGTTTTATTTTTTACAGCATAACGCAAATTTCCATCCTTTCGAATCACGTTTCCTGCTTGCCATCGGTGTTTCGAGTTTGGCTTATACTCTCTAAACCATACAGGTTGGTGAACTTCGAAGCTTATTTGTGGCTTATTGGTTGTTGGTTTTAATTGACGGTCTTGTGCAATTTCACACTTGTCATTTGCAGATGGTATCATTAGTGATAGGCGTGTTCTCGGATGTCTTCCTAGAAATATGTCCGCGGGTATACGTTGCGTTGTGCTATGCGGTACATTGCGTGCAGCCATTAGAAAATTTAACAGTGAATTCTCTAAGCTTAGACCTTGTGTTAAACTAGCTTTTACAGATTTTTTAAATGAACGAACCAGGTTTTCCGCTGCACCATTGCTAGCCGGAAAATACGGAATGTTAGTTATGTGCCTGATGCCACACTCCTTTAGGAAACTGGTAAATTCTGAACTAACGAAATTTGGTGCATTGTCAGAGACCAAAATTTTCACCAATCCAAATGTAGCAAATAATTCCCTCAATATTTTTATAATACAAGCGCTGGTAGTTGTTTTCATTTGAAACACAAAGGGGAATTTTGAGTGTGCATCCAGGATACATAAAAACATTTTCCCTCCAAAACAAGGTCCTGCAAAATCAATGTGAATTCGCGACCAGGGTTTTGCTGGACGCTCCCATACATGTTTTCGTCCTGAAAAATCCTCTTTATCTAGTTGGCAAGCCTCACAGGTTTTTACAGTATATTCTAGGTCCTTGTCTATACCAGGCCACCAGACTTTTGAACGCGCAAGAGCCTTTATTCGCACCACCCCACAGTGACCCAGATGCAATTCTGTTAACACATGTGGTCTTAATATTTCTGGGATTACCAATCTGTGCCCCCAAAAAATAGCTTTTCCTTCTAATGATAACTCATTTTTACGGTGCAAATATGGTTTTAAACTTTCGTCACCAACCTTGTCAGGCCAACCCTCGTTTGTGTAACGGAATACTGTGGACAAAACCTTGTCCTTAAGCGTTAATCGCTCCAGTTGGTCCGACAAGACAGGCAAAGATTCAATAGTCTGTAAGTTCATAACTTGATACCCTGGCAATTTTTCAACAGGAGGCGTGTACGGCAAAGGCATTCGAGATAAATAATCTGCTGTTAAATTCTGTTTGCCCGGGATGTGTTGGAGCTCAAAATGGTAGCCATTCAGGTATAGTGCCCAACGCTGAATGCGAGCTGCAGCCATAGCTGGAATGGCAACCTTACTACCAAACACCCAAAGCAACGCTTTTTGGTCCGTCTGCAGTATAAACCTCCTGCCAAAAAGATATTGATGGAACCTCTTGACCCCAAACACTATTGAAAGTGCCTCACGGTCAAACTGGGCATACGAAAGTTCAGCCCTGCTAAGAGCCCGTGAAACAAATGCAATAGGTCTATCTTCCCCAGTAGGCATTGTATGAACCAATGCTGCGCCCACCCCTATGGGGGACGCGTCGCAAACGAGTTTTAAAGGGAGATTTGGGTCATAGTGCACCAGAACCTTAGAGTCTAAAAATGCTTTTTTTACGTTAGCCACTGCCTCCGAACATTCAGCTGTCCAGAGCCAGGGTGTCTTTGGTGATAACAACTTGTTTAGGGGAGCTAGCAGAGATGCCAAATGTGGCACAAATTTTCGATACTGGCTCATAAACCCTAAGTAACTTTTTAACTCTTGAGCATTACTGGGCTCCGGCGCAAGCCTTATGGCATCAAGAACCTCTGGAAGGTTAGACATTCCATCTTTATTAATGACAAAACCAAGATAGTTAATTTGATCCTTATTTATTTTACATTTTGCCTTTTTAACTCGCACACCATTTTCTTGCAAGGCTGAGCATACTTTAAACAATGCCTGGTCATGCCCCTCACCTTTTCCGGATATCAAAATATCATCAAAAAAAGGTTGTGACTTAGGAATATCCTTCAGCACATGTTCAATGCGCTTCTGGAAAATTCCAGGAGCACTCGCTAGGCCCAATGGAACTCTTTGCCACTGGAATAACCCTAAACAGGTGTTAATTGTAAGGGCGGGTTTAGAGTCTTCTTCGAGCTCAACTTGCAGAAATGCATCACTCAGATCGATGATCGAAAACCTGTCACTACCAGCCAGTTTACCAAACAATTCTTCCGCTCTAGGAACGGGGTGGTATTCTATTTCTAGTTCCGGGTTGACCGTTATGCTGTAGTCGCCAACAATCCTAACGTTGCCATCAGGTTTGAAGACCAACACTACTGGGGTTGCCCAGGCACAACAATCTACCGGCTTCAGAATCCCCTCCTGAACCAATCGGTTGTTTTCAGACTCCACCTTGCTTCTAACAGCTAGAGGCACAGGTCGGGCCCTACAAAATTTAGGTTTGGCCCCCGGCTTAAGCCTGATACTGGCCTTGAAATCCCTGAACTTTCCCAGTCCCGGTTTAAACAGGTCGGGGAACCTTTCAAAGATGTCACTGTCAGTAACAGAGCCTACAAATTCAGTAACAGCTTCAGGATCACGAACCTCGATGTTAAAGAACTGACTCAGGCTTAGTTCAAATTTCCTAATCCACCCTTTTCCCAAAAGGGCAGGTTGATTGCCAGGTGTCACTACAGCACTCAGTTTCTCAACCTGGTTGTTCAATTTAACATTTAGTTTTATTACTCCTAACGGTTTGACTACCTCCCCAACCCACGATTTTAGCGTGATGTTGGTAGGAATTAATTTAACATCCGAAAAGTAACTATTATACCAACTAAGAGGGATTAGAGTTGAATCACAGCCAGAATCTACTTCGAGAGGCAATTTATGACCATTTAATTCACAATGTACAATCCACTTTGTTGAATTGACATGTGAATAGGTCATGGTATAAATATTAGAGCTCAGGCTATCATCCGACTCAACACAAGTGGCGCCTGAATCCGAATTTCCAGATTCTTCTACATGATGTGCTTTCTTTTTGTTATACTTAAATGGCTTCTTTTTACCAGAGTTATCTGCCCTTTTTGGCTTAGGAGTAGTGGTGCCCGAGCTGCTACTAGCGCCTGGTTTCTTGCCAGACTTGCATACTCGTTTCAGGTGGCCCACTTCCCCGCAAATTGAGCAGGCTTCCCTCCTCCATTTGCACTCTGTTTTCACATGATTTTTGTATCCACAACAATAGCACGTTAAATCCGCCTTCGTTCTAAAATTTGGACGCTTATCTCTTACTTGGTGAGTGGATGACCCCTGAAAACTACTAACACTTTGTTCAGCCCTTTCTTGAGCAAGTGCAACCTCGCAGGCTTTGTCAAACGTCACTTTTTCAGGCTCCATTGTCATAAGGGTTTCCTGAGCTTTTGCATTTCGAATTCCAGAGACAAACCTGTCTCGCAAAACCTCCTTTAGGAATTCCTTATATTGACAGTTTACAGTTAAGCGTTTCAACTCCTGAATGTACGTTGCAACACTTTCACCCGGGGCTTGCACTCGCTGCATAAACTGAACTCTTTCATAAATAAAACTAGGACTAGGGTCCAGGTTACATTTTAGCAATTCATCTATCTCGTCAAGTGACTTGGATGCAGGAGCATCAGGCGAGCATAGATTCCTCAACAAGCCATAGGTCTTTTTACCTATGCTTGAAAGGAGTATTGCAACTTGCTTTTCATCTGGTACGTCAAAAGCATCAAAGTGTAATTTGGCTCGTTCCAAATATACTGTCCAGCTTTCACTAGTGGCCTCAAAAGCCTCAAACTTTTTGTGTGTTCTTGGCGGTGCTTCACCCATTCTGACAAAACCCTCAGACACACTTTCAAAGCTTAAATTACTAGTACTAAGACTAGAACTAACAGAAATCAAAGACCCACTAATGGTACTCCAACTACTAGACGTATTTAGACCAGATGCATTAGCTGAACTCTTAAAAGTTACATCCTCATCGCTCATAAGCGATAAAATAAGTAGAAAAATCACTACCTTCAATATAGGCCCAAATAGCCTTCCCATTACCTTTAAGAGTAATTTTTTTTTCTTTAAACTTTTGAGCAGTAAGTTTAAATAAACTATCAGCTACTTGCGTATTCTGTAACCTTTTCAAGTATGAACATTTACTTACAAATCTTTACAAAATATCACTAGCTGACAACAAGAACACGCTTTGCACACAGTATTCTTTTTAACAAGTAATCTGCTCTTTACTCCATTTAACCTGAAACAAGTCATGAGTTTTAACAAATCAACAATTGGCTGCCTAAACCCCTACTTGCACGCAATGCACCGCATTCCAACCGACACTATGCCAGCAGAATGCTTTTTGATGTGGCACACTTGCGAACAAGTCTTCACCCATACGAGGGACTTAACTCCTACAAATACCTCCAAATCCAAGAAGAACGGGTAATCAAACGTTCCCCTTGCCGGCCGAACAAGAAATCGCTGATCCAACGTCTACTTCGGCTGCTTTCAACTGCTATCCGAGCTGCCACCTCAGAAATCAGTCTACTAACAGTCAGTCCTGGATTTTTGGTGAGGTAATCTTCATTTGCCTAAATTGGTTCCCCATAGCATTTAAGCCTGAGTTTACCAATTGTCTAGGTTGCAATTCCAGCCTGGAACTTAATCCAGTTCTGGTATGCCGTTAAGTTAGTATTTAACTAAATCATCCTCGTCGCCAATGTAACATATGTGTTACTACACATGTGGGTTCTAACTTAGCAAGGGCCCACACCATCAAGGTGTGGTCGGACAGAGTAACGACTAGAGGAGTAGTTAGAGCTAGGCAACAACTGGCAAGGCCAGCAAGCCCTTATATACTTTATTATGCACTAGACACCCTAGTGGGTGTGCATACAACTAAACAAGAATATATATAAGGCCACTTGAGGGAGATGTTAATGAAAGTAGCTAACACTAGTTAGCTACACCTTAGCTCATACACTACAGTATAGCTGCCCAAAATAGGAAACAACCTAATGTTAATAAAGTCCTGACATCATTTAACAAACAGGAATCAACTGTAACGTATTCTGCTTAGTATATTACCATCCTAGATGGTATTTTATGGTTATATGATGCAAACTACTCACAAAAGTTGGTGTAAACAGGTAAGTGGCCCAATAAAAACGCGCGAAAATGTGTTATTCATCCAATCCAAGATTCTACTATCAAGCAGTTTTACGATGATTTAGGCCACTGAAATTAATTTTTTGTTCCAAGACCTCTAAGAATTCATCTCAACTATCGCATACCCCTGGAAACGTTAATGTAGATGACAACATCTAGTGATTTAGTGATCTCTGCCGATTTTTGAAAGGTAGTAAGTATCGGCCAACCAAGACAGCGGTTCCGGTACCGGTTCCGATACCACGGAACCGTACTCAGAACCGGAATCGGTACACCACTAACGAACCTTATCACCAAATTTGAACTTACGTTCAACTGCCTTAATGTCATAGTATGATTTGTTTTTCATTTGACTTTTAATGATGTTCTCTTGAGAGAGTTCACGAGAATACTTAAATCTCTGGAGCAAGTCCAAGATGTATTCTAATACGGATGGATGAACGTCCGGCTCGATCCAATGGCTTTTCACCAACTCCAGTGGGCCTTTGAGGTTGCGTCCGTAGAGCTGGAGTGAAGCCAGTGCTCTCATGAAGAGCAGTTCTCAGGGCAAACATTGCTCCTGGCAAGTACCTCTCCCAGTCCTGGGAATACTCGTAGCAGACAGCTCTCAGCATCGCTTTGAGTGTCCTGTTGAAGCGTTCAACGCTGTTCGATTGCGGGTGGTTTATGGTTTACACTGGAGTTAACACAATTTATACCGCATTTTTCCAAGAATAAAGTTGTAAGTTCTGATATGAAGCACGAGCCTAGATCGCTCTGGAGCTCGGCTGGAAAGCCTAACATTGAGAAAACAAGGAGGAGAGCATCTACAACGCTCTTGGCCTTGGCGTTGTAGGGGCCTACAACTGATGGCCTCTTTAAGGGGCACAGCCTCTGGAAACTTTGTTGCAGGGTTAAGTAACGATAAAATCTACTTATAACCTAGCCTTACTAGTAGGCTTGATGGGGCCGACGATATCAATAATGTATCTGTTGAACGGCTCATCATCCATGGGCACTAGCACCATGGGGGCAACAAACTTCTGTCCAGATTTACCATTTTTCCGGCAGGTTAAACAAGTGGAAACAAAGTTGTCAATATTGGTAAAACAATGTGGCCAGTAGAAGCTAGTCAACACTATCCTTTCAACAAACCTAGATGCCCAGATGCCCAGCCCATGCATTAGGATGTGCGGTGTTTAAGACTAAGTCTCTACATTCTCTAGGAAGCACTAGCTGTTTCTCACTTAACGGTCTTTCTAAAGGCCCAAAGGGCTTACGGAAAAGCAATCCTTTCTCGATGAAAAACTGTTTGTTTTCATTTTGCTGGTCCAGCGGGAGCTCAGCAGTTTGCCAACATGGTTTTAAAGTTGGGCTGTCTAACTGCAACTTGGCAAATTCGGGTTTGTCAACCTTTAGTAATTTAGTTAACTGATTTGACTGAGGACCTAAAATAGCTGTGATTAAGCTATACAACTTAGGAGATACAAAGCCTTCCTGTGAAGGGGGAACTACACTCGAATCAGAGTCACTGTCTGAGTCGTTTTCATTTTCAGAGTCGATCTCACAATATTTGGGTTTTAATGTCGGAAGTTGTTGTTCCATACGAGTTTGGGAACGCGTGATGGCAGAGTAAGGGGGCAGGCCTTTAAACCTTTCTCTTCCAATACAGTTTGAGAGGGCACACCCAAAAGCATCTGGAAATGGGGTCCCATTGGTTCCTACCATACGGAGTTTTGTAGCGGCCGAAGCTACGACTGTAGAGGTGCTTGTAGCCTCGCCGACATCAAGATGGTTTTGACCTTTAACTTCTAGTTGTGGTGGCGGTTTTTACTTTTACGGAAAACAGCACACGTATGCTACTGACACAGCATGGGTAACAGAGAGTCATTTGTCCTAACTGTAGGCTAACTAGACAACATTAAAGGGGGGTATTCGCTGCCACCAGGTGGGTGTTTCTAAATGCAGCCCTAAGTTTAATTATTAAGTGGTTTTCTTAAGAACTATAACTTCTACATTTAGTCAAACTAGTAGAAAAACAGGCGTTTTACAAACTCGTGGGTTTATTAAAAGGCAAATAAATATAAACAATTACATTTAAAATCAACTAGTGTCAGAACAAGAAAGCTTTAAATAAAAAGCACGGCGATTTTTACAACAGGAAAAATCAACAAGAATTTACATGAAATTCAACTCAAACTTCACACAACTGGGTGAAGAGTAAAAACTACAATTTCGATTAGAAAATGTTTGTGGGACCTCGGGAACCCGTTATAACATGCAAACCGCGGGAATTACATGAAATAAATCTATTTGTTGCAAACCGCGGGAATTACACACAAATAGTCAAGACTATGTTTCTTAAGTCCGACCTAAGATCACATCTTCAAATCTGTAGATCCTTAGTATATAGGGAAGCACCCGAAAAATACGTCGTCTAAATGCAGATTTAGTGTTTAGATTAAATTCATAATAATAAACACGGGAAACAAAAGCTGGTTTTTAGAAAGGGACCGTGAACCCTGACGTTGTGGCGATGGGGGCCTAGAATGCCGACTATGGCTCCACCTCCATAATTCCCTCAAAGCTAAGGTTAGGTTAATTTAAAACTAAAATTTCGAATGGGGTTTCCAAAATTAAATTTTCTAAACTAACACTAGTCTAATACGAACCAACTACCTTTGCCCGGCATGGCAACATTCGGACAGGACATCCCCTATACCGACTGGCGTAGTCACCTCTGGCTTTGAGATCTGTTGAGCGTGTGCTGACGATTGCCTCTTGGGGCTCGGTTTTTATGCTGGAGCAGAGGATTTTCTGGACCTTAGCGCGGACGCCGAGGAGAGCTACGGAGGTCTGATAGGCTGAGGGCCTTGAGAACAATAGAAAAGTCGGCAGCGCAAAGGATTTTTCGCTTGGCGCCGTTTGAAGGAATAGCTATGTACTGCGTGACAAAGAGAGGCCGGTAGAGTTAAACTCATTGTTTAGAACGTGAATAAGGCCTTTAATTACTACGGATTGTTTTCTTATTTACCCACGATGATATGCATCGCGACTATTGAAGGAATGATCTCAATAAATTCGATTATTAACATTGGGATGCCAGGTTTACTTTGGGAAATTGAATGCCAAGTCGGTTTTGCTAGGGACAACAAAGTACAAACAGAAAAGACGTAAACGAAAAGCTGCCTAAGCTCCGGTAGTTGGGATGGCAAAAGATTACGTTAAAAGATTATAAAAAAAATAAAAGTTAAGGTTACCAGCGAATGCTAAAACGCATTTTAAATAGTTGAGTTAATATTTATAGATATAAAATTGGGTTTTGGGATGTCGGACATTTCTCAAGTGCATCTTAGATCGTCACCTTAAATCTACTTAAGAAATATCAAAACAAAGTATCTGTACATTTATTAGGGAGGTTAAGTACCTTCGTAGAGGAAGCTCCTCCCTCTAAAACGCTAAACTAATGTTTTCGGCTTTATGCCTAAAAAATAAAAGCATATACAAATTTTTACAAGTGGCGAAAATGGCGTCTCGTGCGCTACGGTGATTTTACGGCATCGGTTTCGTGCGTTTTTCTTAAGGATGCTGTGAAAGTTCTAGAAGGAAATTTCATGTTCTGTTTGCGGGGGAAAACAGATAAAATTCATGGCTATTAAGAGCTGTTTAGATGAGACGGATCGGACCATTTTCTTGGAAGTTACAGGCGTTTGAATTTCGGGGTTTTTCACGGCCGAGGCACCGAGAAAAAAAAAAAGTGTTCGTTGCCGTAAACGAAGTTTTCCCTCAGGTTGTTGATAGTTTGAGTTGAGGTATCCTCTCAAATCGGGTGAAGAACTCAGGCCTTCTTTACAGTTTCAACGTCAATCACTGCGATTGAGTGGGCGGTTGTCTGCTCTGTGAGAGCGTTGTGCCAATGGGTGTATATACCCGTGAACTGCTCGGGCTTCACAAAATCCCTAGCATGACATCGTGTGTCGAGCCAGTGTCTCTCAAAACAAGACACTTAGTACCATCCACTGACCACTCGTGAAAATGTTTGGATAGAACCATTTCGGAAGGATTGTGTAAACGCGGTCTCGTATCGAACGCTCGTGGTGAGGACACCTCAACACCACCGAAGAAAAAACCTGAGGGCAGCATTCTTCCATACCAGAAGAAGATCGTCTATATGGCGATCCCCCTTTAAAAATGTAAATATTGTATATTATTCTCTTTCGAAAAAGATCGTTAGATTTCGTACTGTGAAACTCCATTATAAACGAACAAAAGTCACCAGAAAAACGCACACTTTCACAACAGAAGACACTCACACTGTCTAGCGAATTTTCGATAGTTTACTACTATCTTCCTCAGGCCTTAAAGTTAGTTTGGACTCTTTTTACATCCCTGTTGTTTTCACCGTTGTCGTCTGCTCGTTCCTTGCCATGCTCGAAACTTGGTGCGTTGCATAGCCTCCCGATTTTTGCAGGCCCACCACGCGAGTTGTGTAGCCTCCCGATTTGTCCAGGCTGATCCAGCGAGCTTGCCACGTGAAGTCCCCACTTCCTACACAACTGCCTGGAATGTTCCCAGCCAATCAGATGTGAAACTCTC
>JAHWFP010244169.1:0-18789 GCA_023313725.1 Lithobius niger
CTTCGAACTATTAGTAGGTGCGATTAACTTGGCTAATAGGATTAACCTTGGCGGCCTTTCCCTGGTTGAATGATATCACTACTTTGAAAGGCCGACCCTTTTTGTAAACTTGGCGGCTTCTCTTACCAGTTTTGTTTTGGGTGGATATCACGCCTTTCATAGGCCTGTGAATGATCAAAAAATCCCACGGTGTAATTGTCACCCCTACCTTTTTTGTGTCGAGGTATTTTATTGTATGAATGTTCTCATTCATAATTTTCACATTTGCTATTGTCATTCCAAATAAATCAATAACAAGCGTAACAGTATGGTAATTGCAAGGACCTAATCAATTGCTATGGAGCGGTATCAATCTTCAAGTTTTCATTTAACGTCCAAAGTATTATTCTGTGCGATTAACTTGGCTAATAGGATTAACCTTGGCGGCCTTTCCCTGGTTGAATGATAACACACTATGAAAGGCCGACCCTTCTTGGAAACTTGGCAGCTGCTCTTATACCAGTTTTGGTTTTGGGTGGAAATCACAACTTTCATAGGCCTGTGAATACAAAGAGTTCCACTGGCTAATATTGACCTCTACCTTTTTTGTCTGGAGTGTCTATAAATTTTCTAATTCATAATTCTTACGTTTGCTATTGCCCAATTAGCCGTTAGACCACCAAATGGACATGGTTTGGCGCATTATATGCCCATGTTTCGCATGCTTAAGTTTATTTAATCCGATTTTTGAGCGCACTGGCTAACAAACGCTGATTTTCGTTCGCTTCGCTCACTCAATCAGCGCATCCCCCTTCATTTGGCTCTCCCGAGGAAAGATTACTAAAACTAATCAACTCATCAGCTGTTTAAAATTACTCGTCACTTACACTAGACTGCAAGAACAGTACGTCTACATAAAATAAAATGTCCGCGTCACGTTATTGAGGACATTTTTTCTCCATAAAGAACACGTTCCCACCTATGCTGACGATGTGCATTTTGTTTCCTAATCTTCTTTCCAGCAAAATTGTTCCTTTTATCGTGGTGGGGGCAGATAATTCAGTTTGGATTCGTGTACCGTAAAAAAAAAAAAGACCAAACCTTTGCAATAAAAGATAAAGATATTCTGTGAACCACCTATTTTCAAAAACAGTGCATTCTGACAATATAAGTACTGAAACGATAAGCGTGCAACACTTAAGCATGTTATAATCTACTGTTGAATGACAATACAAACAATGGTTACAACAATAATTTTGCACTTACGAGCCACTTCAGGGCCACGTGCTTCTAGCTGCAACCTCCATTTTAGAAAAAGGCACTTCCCCATATGACGCTTTACCTGTCTGCCGAAATTTAGATCTGGCAACTTTCCCTAATGAGCTGTAGACGTGTCGTTATACCCTATGGAAATTAACATGGGAGCCTGCGGACTAGTTACTAGTTACTAGTTACTAGTCACTATAGTTACTAGTTACCAGTAACACAAATCAACGTTATTGAGGACACTTTCTCTCTATGAAGGACACGTTCCCACATTTTCGTATTGACGTTTTCTTTGTTACTGGACCGAAGACACCTGATTCAAACGATTTGCAAAGATTTCTACCGCATGGGGAATTTACACCAGTATGCTGAAATCACGTATAAGTTGGTTTCAGTTAAAAGACACGGTCTGCTAGTGAGCCGCCATCTGACAACAATAACACTCTAACAATTACGCTCTGACAATTAAGCTCCAACAACAATAAAACGTTTACTTGGGGGCGACACACTAGCATGTGTCTAGATGAAACGAACCCAAACACCGTTGGTATGTATACGTATGTAAATTCTTGAAGAAATTACTGGGTTTCAAAGTTTGACGTTTAACTTGGTAGTTCATGCTGACATTGACATAAGGACGGCCATCATAGTCATGGCAAATAACTAGCCATTTATGAGTTGAGAGTTTGAGCATGTTGAGAGAGATGTGTGGACAAGCATAAGAAATTAGTAATGATATGAAACTAACCAGCAATTAAAAAAAAAAATTAGTGGCCCTGGTCTGACTTTTTGTACAACTCGCATTGAATAAAAACTGATATGGTGTTAAAAAATAAAACTGGTAAAGAGGCCGCCAAGTAAAGAATGGTTCGTGCCTTCAAAGGAGGATATCAACAGATCAAAACATTCGCCGAGTTCCATGCTACCGACTAATACTTCAGACATTAAAGGGACGGTACCGCCGCTTCACTCACGCGAAATCGCGTTTACATGGCCACAAGAAAGCGCATTCTAGCGATGCGCTTTGAAATGCGCATCAAAAAACAGCACCTGTTTACAAGACGAAAGATCGCGATTAGGGCCAATACGCTAAGGAATGCGATTCGGCCAGTGCCATCGGAAAACCCTTCCTTCCTGCCCTCCCTTCGCAGAATAGTGAGCAAGTCCCACGCTGCTCTACCCCCTGCATGTAGTAAACTAGGTCAGCTTAGACTCAAGTAACCAAATGTAATCAAAACTTAGTGGTCTTCCTACTCATGTACACTTGTTTTCAGTTTATTTACCTAAAATTCGAATGGCACCACCACAAATTACGTGGGCACCGTAACTGTGTCCGCCATCTTTACCAGGCGTTTTCCAACGGCTCAATGCGATTGCAAGTGTTTACATGCACAAAGACGATGCGATATGGATTCTGAAACCACCTCCGTGAAGCGCATTGGGGGGAAGCGCCACGAACGGAGAAAGCGCCTCGAACGGGTGTTTACAAGACCAACGGAGGCGACACGGACGCGATGCGCATCCCTCTGAAGCGCTTTAAAGTGGTCATGTAAACGTAGTGAATCAGTACGTTTACATGGCCACAAGAAAGCGCATTCTAGCGATGCGCTTTGAAATGCGCATCAAAAAACGGCACCTGTTTACAAGACGAAAGATCGCGATTAGGGCCAATCCGCTAAGGAAGGCGATTCGACCAGTGCGATAGGAAAACCCTTTCTACCTGCCCTCCCTTTGGCAAAGAGTGAGCAAGTCCCACGCTGCTCTACCCCCTGCATGTTGTAAACTAGGTCAGCTTAGACCCAAGTAACCAAATGTAATCAAAACGTAGTGGTCTTCTTAGTCATGCACACTCATTTTAAGTTTATGTACCTAAAATTCGAATGGCACCAGCACAAATTACGTGGGTGCCGTAACTGTGTCCGCCATCTTTACCATGCTTTCTCCAATGGCTCAATGCGATTGCGAGTGTTTACATGCACAAAGACGATGCGATACGGATTTTGAAACCACCTCCGTGAAGCGCATTGGGGGAATGCGCCACGAACAGAGAAAGTGCCACGAACGGCTGTTTACAAGACCCACGGAGGCGACACGGACGCGATGCGCATCGCTCTGAAGCGCTTCGAAGTGGTCATGTAAACGTAGTGATTCACTACGTTTACATGGCCACAAGAAAGCGCATTCTAGCGATGCGCTTTGAAATGCGCATCAAAAAACGGCACCTGTTTACAAGACGAAAGATAGCGATTAGGGCCAATGCGCTAAGGAATGCGATTCGACCAGCGCGATCGGGAAAACCCTTTCTTCCTGCCCTCCCTTTGGCAAAGAGTGAGCAAGTCCCACGCTGCTCTACCCCCTGCATGTTGTAAACTAGGTCAGCTTAGACCCAAGTAACTAAATGTAATTAAAACTTAGTGGTCTTCCTAGTCATGCACACTTATTTTCAGTTTATTTACCTAAAATTCGAATGGCACCAGCACAAATTACATGGGTGCCGTAACGGTGTCCGCCATCTTTACCATGCTTTCTCCAATGGCTCAATGCGATTGCGAGTGTTTACATGCACAAAGACGATGCGATACGGATTTTGAAACCACCTCCGTGAAGCGCATTGGGGGAATGCGCCACGAACAGAGAAAGCGCCACGAACGACTGTTTACAAGACCCACGGAGGCGACACGGACGCGATGCGCATCGCTCTGAAGCGCTTCGAAGTGGTCATGTAAACGTAGTGATTATAGGCCCGCGAGCCGAACGTGCGGATTGATACCGATGTCGTAATATCCGCCGGCTGGAAGACGCGTGACGTCAAGCGTGAATCAACGTGCTCGCGCCAAGGCTAAGTGAGGTAGTAGCAGCTGACGCAGCTTCAATCCCAGTTTGCTTTGTCTCGCGCATTGATAGTGAAAACGTAAACAAACCGATGCGGTAGAAATCCCCCACGTTGCAACGCTAATAATATTGCAAAAAAAACATTCCAGTTTCTATGGTGTTTTTCTCACGTGTTTCTGTTGAGATACTTCCAGTATATTTTTGTGTAAAGTTACTAAGAACATGCTAGGCAGGTTGGTAAGCATTTTTTTTGAGGAGCTACATCAAGCACGTTCGGCTCGCGGGCCTATATTGTTACGCGATTTCGCGTGAGTGAAGCGGCGGTACCGTCCCTTTAATGTCTGAAGTATTAGTCGGTAGCATGGAACTCGGCGAATGTTTTGATCTGTTGATATCCTCCTTTGAAGGCACGAACCATTCTTTACTTGGCGGCCTCTTTACTAGTTTTGTTTTTTAACACCATATCAGTTTTTATTCAATGCGAGTTGCACAAAAAGTCAGACCAGGGCCACTAATTTTTTTTTTAGGAGTTGATGCTATTTTGTTTACATTAAAAAAAACTGCCAGTGTCATCATCATAAGGTCTTTCTGTCAAGTACTGGTACTCACCAAAGTAAACAAATGCCAATTTCTTTCTACTAAAATGAAATCTATTTTTTTTGCATAAAAAATAATCAGTCTAAATATGTACGGTAGTTCATCTTGTGCCTTATCCCCTCCAGCCTCCACGCAAACCGAAGAGTCCTCCGTCAAAAAAAAGTGGATTATAAAAACTGAAAAATTCAAACTTTCGAAAATATGCAAGAAGGTGGGTCAAAAAATTTACCGCAGTGGGGTATTTTTTTTACGGGGAGGGGACGGGAGTCACCCCTCTAAACAACTACGGCCTATCGTTCAATTATATAAAAAAAATTTGGTCTAATAAAAAAGTTTTCTTTCCGTAACACTGAACGAAAAACGGTCGGTGGAAGAATTTTTTTCACAAATAATGAACGCAGGTTTGTGGGTTTAAATAAGCAATATATTTGAAGTAAGAAGTCGTGCTTCCTCCTCCCGCCACCTTTCATTACATGGGTGCAACGAAGGAGCACTCTACGACGCTAATAATATACCCCTGTGTTTCAATAGTAAGCAAATCAACAGTCAAGAAGAAATTTAGCTATTTCTTTATCCGTCTTTAATTTATTCTCGGAATTCAACTTCGACCACTTTTCATTATCGTTCTTTAGACTTACACGCAAAAATAGTTTCGTCGATCGCGTTACACTTTGGCCAAGGCCAAACAGAGATAGTGGCTGCATCATGGGGGAAATGAGCCATTTGACAGTAGCTGCATGATTCCTCTCTACTGTAATGCTCGAGGAACGCAGCTTCTCAGTGTGCCTTTACTTTGGCAGGTTTCTTTCCCGATTCCGTCGTCAGGCGCGCGATCGAATATAGTCCCTAATCGTTCATTCAACGTTGGTTCGCTGCTTGGCCTGCTTTGGCGGGAATTAGCTAAACGGTTGGGGGACCGCGAGAAAACATGAGTAAGATACAGGTAAATGCCACGTTTAACACTGAAATCGGGCTCGTAGACCACTTAATAATATTGTTTGATGATTTCTTAAAAAACTACATACGGTTGTGTATCGAGGAAATTTGAAAAAAATGGCTAACGAAGTACTGTCCCTTTAAAGGCAAAACTTGACCACTGCTACTGAGAGCAATAATGGTTACATTTTCCATTTAACCTTTGATCTATGAGTCAGGGGCATGGAACTTATCGAATGTTTTGGTCTATTACACCCAATTAAGAAAAAAAATTTAAAAATAAATAAATAAATAAATAGGAGAAAGATAACTTAAAGATTTCAACAAATTTTACCCAATCCATTTTAATTAGGTACATCCAGATTTACACTGCGTAATGAGAAACTTTCAATTACCGGTGCATTGCTTGTTCCATGGATGTGTAGTTTTCGGTGTACTTCTATTCTAAACACTGAGCATGCGATGATGTTTTGGGTTTTAAAAAGCTTACAGCGAAAATGCTATATCTTTTACTTTATACATATTCGTACACCTTACTAATCAATTGTACTAACATTGTAAATGTTATATGCAAATAATGAATGCCTTCTGTATAAATACCAAAGTCGTATGTCATTTAACAAAGACCAGTAACATTGGTGCATGCTCTCCTTATTCATTTTATTTTTCATCCTTTCATGAAAGATTTCTTTATTGTCTATTTCTACTACTTTAGTAAATGGTCGCATGATTTAATGTCACAGTGACACCGAATTGAACATTGCTGACATTTTTGTCAGTCTCTCCACGTTTAACTCTGCTCTTGATACTCTTTGACCTAAAGAGGAAGTGAGGACGAGCTACAACTTTCACTGGACGAAGAGTATCCTAGAAAAGAAACGAAGCACGGCAAAGATGCTACACCTAAACCCAGCTATAAATAGAAAGGAAACCACCTCCACACTATCACTTGTCCTTGACCAGCTCCCAATCTTCATCATGGTTCTGCAGGTAAATACTTAAGTGGTCAAAACTGGCTTATCGACAGTAACTAACGTAGGGTTGATTTGAAAAAAAAATGTTACTTTTTCTTTAAGATTTTAAATCATAAAAATTCAAAAGTTGTTTTAAGACCGATAAGCTGTCGCAAAAGCACACAAAAAAAAAATACATATATGTATACATACGGAAAATGAACACTGCGCAAATCAAACACCAGGAGACATTTTCCGTTAGTCCCTCTCACCCTTATTTCTCCGGGTTAAAATGATTACCATTAAATAGGGTACTGACCCGCTAAAGATTTAGTGTTTTTTTTTTGTATCTTGGAATCTTGTATGGTTAGTGTTGGAGGGCGCTGTTTCCGCGTGAGTTAATAGCTTAAAACATGAAAAACAGTCAGTGATTATAATCAACCGACTCTTAAGAGCATATAGGTAAAAGAAACGACGTTTTAATTTATAAATATTTTTACGTTAAATTAAAGGTACCGTATTATAACTTTCTGCCGCACTTTTTGTTTCCATATTGTAACTCAATGACTAAGCCCATGTCTTTTTTTTTAAACTTATGCCTACTTCTTTCCATGCTAATGTGGTAGTGCATTAATCGTGTGTATAGGTGTGGGGGACATGTTATAGGGGTGTGACTGGCAAATAACCATAAATAGTCAAGGAAATATTTTTTCCCACTTTTATTGCAACTTAAGAAGTGGAAACGAAAGGGACCATTGTAAAATTCGAATCCTTAAACAATCATTTGTATGAAAATGTTTCTTGTCCATGAAATTATGGTGTCGTACAAAAATGGAAGTTTTCCTTGTATTTACATACAATTATTAGATCAAGCAGTTTCATTAATTTATTTTATGTTGTTTTTTTTTCCAGTTTGTTTTTCTGGCTGCCCTGGTGGCAATAACTGTAGCCAATCCAATGTATCACCACCACTCGCATGGTTACCATCATGATGGACACGACGATTACCATCATGGACACCACATGGAACACCATGGTTACCATGGTGATCATCATGGACATGGATATCATGACCACAACGACTACCATCATGATGTAAGTATTAAGTCAGCTTTAAATCAACTTTTTCGTGTTCGATAAAAAACTGTCAGTAAACCCTCACATACACATACTTGCAACGTGGTGCAAGATATAGCACCACTTCAGAAGAAACAAACCAACTTAAAAATACTTACTGTTCTTTACAATTGTGCAGTTCACATTAGAAGAATATGTAAAGAAAAGAAGTTTAAATTTTCCCTTAAATAAAATTAAACAATAACTTAATCACGAATAAGAGTGTAATCCATGAATTTAACGTCTTTTCAGAATATCGACTACAAGTTTAAATATGAAATCAAAGATCCCAAGACTTACAACTACCAATCCCGTGATGAATACAAGGATGGCAAGAACGTGTATGGCAGCTATTCTCTGGAACAACCTGATGGAAAAACTCGTATTGTCAAATACAAGGCTGACCATTATGGATTCCATGCTGATATAGATTACAAGGGAGGATACAAACACGACGAATACAAGCCAAGCTATGGACACCACGATAACTATTACAAACACTAAATTGGTAGAAATGAATATATGAAGATCTAGCTATCTAAATATAAAATGATTCTCATTGCCATTGTATTTTTTTGCTTTTATTTTTTGATAGAGCTACAGTTTTGTAGTTTGATGCCGTAATAAAAATTTTGTTTCTTAGTTTTATTTTATATTTTACTATGTAATATAGAAGTACAGCATTGGATAATGAAATTTAGACAGTTTGGAAGGGGCAACTACATCATTTATTCATGTCTGGTTGTGGAAAATCCTTAAATATTACGAAGTTATTAAATTCAATAAACAAATAATAATAACCGCAAAATAAATACAATACTGTGTCTGCTATTGCAACTGAAAATATACAATTTGTTGAACACAGAATGAAGTCGGTCAATCACATAAACTCCAAATCTCGATTTATGGAATCTGGATAGGCCAAGAAAATGTGGTGGCTTGTTCAGTTCCAGGAAAAAATATCATTATACGTGACAAAACCTATCAGTAAAGTACTCAATTGACTTTAAAAGTATTACTCCATTTAGTTATAAATATAATTAGAGCAACAGTTTTAAAATTGATTTTGTTTTAAAGTCGATTTGAAAATCAATTTTGTGGTTTTGTTTTAAAGAATTGCATTCAAGAAACGTTGCATTTAGGAATAAAAAAAGCCATGAAAAGACAAGTCTACGGGGAAAAAACTGGAAACATCAACCAATAGAAAACAAAAACCAAAAAGTAAGATTTCCGGAGAACGAAAGCCCAGGGAAAAAAGAATGGACAGTAAACAGCCAATGGAAAAAGTATGGCATGAAAATTAAAATAAAAAAAAAAAACCGTTGGAGATAACCGTAGGAAAATAGCCGAAGAAAAACAATCCGAGAAAAAAAAACTGAGGAAAGAAAAAGCAGAAGGAAAAATATGTTTACTAGTTAAATTTCTTACATAACCTAGGTTTGTTTAATATCTCTAATGCGTGCTGCAGTGACAACCCGAACTACTGCCCTGTGACTGAGGTTGTTATTAATGACCTAGTTGTCAACGCGCCATTAAACCTCAAACTCCCCCCCCCCCCCCCCACCACCACACAACCTATTAAAAACAAAACAAAAAAAACTAAAGAAAACAGTAAACAGTTTCCTTCGGTTACTTCCGTGGCCTTTTTTTTCGGGGCTTTGTTTTTCCTTTGACGTTCTTCAATCTTTATTTTAGTATAATCCACATTCGGAGTTTCATTCTCTGGCAGTGTGTTGCCGGCAGTTGTGATTAGTAGAGGGTTTACAATGTTTACTCTTCCCGTGCGAAAGGGGGGGGCCCCCCCCGCCACCCTCGCCATCCCTCTTCCTAACGCGAAGCGCGGTCTGATTGTTTAGTGTCCGAGGGACCATGCCGAGAAAAGAAGCTCCTGAGTTGATTACTTTCATTAATCAAAACAGATAGTTAGAGGTTCGTAGCGATCAGATACCGCGCTAGTTCTAACTACAAGTTGTATGAAGTTGAATTGAAGACTCATATTATTAAGAAACTGTTAAGCTGATCTGGTTCAACGAATACCAACCATGTTGATGTTTTTGTGACCTTGTATTCCGTGCCCCCTCTCTATTAAGAGGTTGCCCCAGTCGTCGACATAGGGAGCAAAGTTTAAGTTTGGAACTGAACGTTTCACGACCATCGGGTTTCAAAACAATGGGACAATTAAACCTCGCGGAAAAAGTTACCGAATGCAAGCCCCAACCCCATTTTTTTTTTGGGTTGCTTTGGGGCGGGGATTGCTCCCAGCCTCCCCGCCCCTCTTTCCCCTTTAGTGCTTCCGCCGCTGGTTCAGCCAATAATTAAACGAAAAAGAAAAACTAAGCCCAATGTTTCCGGAATTTTCATTTGCAGCTTGCATTTTATCGGTGAATATTAGTTCCCAAAGTAAAGTCATTAACATTATTTTCTTACACCCACGAAGGACAAAATGGCATTACGCCAATGGTTAAACCGCAGCAAGCCTTATCCTCCAGACTAAATTATTAAAGCTCAGATTACAAGTCATTGCTTACTTCGAACGTCTCTACTCGCGTGCGAGAAGTGGACTCGTCGTCCTAGAGTGTTTAATGGCTAAAACGGAATTAATGTCGTAATTATTCGTCGTAACAGTTTATCATTATCCAACCTGCAACATGAAATATGCTTATTCGTCATTTCTGTAACCAATACCTTAAAACATTCGAACTTCTGCAGCCATTCATGCCCTGGAGGAAGTAATCCATAAAGAAGAGTAGCAGAGAAGCCGACATTTTCTGTCTAAATTTCATTGTCCAATACTGTACATGGGAAATGCTAAAACAGCAACAAGATTATTGGAATTACCCTAAAATAACTTTTATAAGAGTTTGGGCCTTTTTGTTATTAGTTATAAACTATAAAAATTGAAAAATAGGTTCATGTGTACGATCTCGTAAGAAAAAGTCCAATAAGAAGAAGAACAACAAGAATATTGTACTGACATTAAAATAGCGTTCGAAAGGTCCTGCTATGGTTAATACCTACATTTGAAGCTATAAAAAGTAAAATATTGGTTCGACATCAAGGTTCGACAACAACAACATCAAGAACTATGGCCAGGCCGGGGAAGCTAAATGGTTTGACAGGTGTAATTAACATTTTTAATGCAGTGAATTAGTTACAACATGACCCAAAACACCGTATTTTTTTTATCTATGTCAATTCTGGCGGAAACTATAGGGTTAGGTTAGTTTGAAGTTTCTTTAACAAGAGTCAAAACAAGAAGTGTATAGTAGTCACATTAAAACAGCATTCAAAAGGCCCTGTTAATACATACAATATTTACATTTTTAGCTATAAATATTGAAAATAGGTTCATTGATTTGATCTTTTGAAAGCAAGATTTCCCCCACAAGAATAACAACAATAACAAGAATATTTAGTCACGCTAAAATAGCGTTCAAAAGGCCCTAGGCCATGTTCATACCTAAGTTTTACGCTATGAAATTTGTAAAATGGTTCATCCTTTGATCATGAGGTGAGGGTAAAGAGTCCCAACAACAACAACAACAACAACAACAAAAACAAAAACAACACCAGCAACAACAACAACAATGACAACAACAACAGCAACAAGAGAAGAAGGTCAACAATAGATATCCATGCTGTGGACCGAAACGGTTTAATTGTTGCACTTAATATCTTTAATGCAGTAATATAGTTATGAAACGAACACAAATACCGTCGGTATATATGTAAATTCTGGAAGAAACTGCTGGGTTTCAAAGTTTGACGTTTAACTTGGTAGTTCATGCTGACGTTGACATAAGGACGGCCATCATAGTCATGATAAAATAACTAACCATTTATGAGTTGACAGTTTGAGCATGTTGAGAGAAATGTGTGGATAGGCAAAAAAAATTAGTAATGATATGAAACTAACCAGTAAATTAAAAAAAATGTGGCCCTGGTCTGACTTTTTTGTACAACACGAATTGAAAATAAACTGATATGGTGTTAAAAGACAAAACTGGTAAAGAGGCCGCCAAGTAAAGAATGGTTCGTGCCTTCAAAGGAGGATATCAACAGATCAAAACATTCGCCGAGTTCCATGCTACCGACTAATACTTCGGACATTAAAGGCAAAAGTTGAACACTGCTACTGAGAGCAATAATGGTCACATTTTCCATTTATCCTTTGATCTATGAGTCAGGGGCATGGAACTTAGCGAATGTTGTGGTCTGCTGGTATATCACTCCTTTAACGGCCCAAACCATTCTCTACTTCGCGGCCTCTTTACCAGTTTTGTTTTGTGATATGATATTAGTAGACACAAGTTGGTTACGTGTTTGTTTATCGGAGGATATTCAACGTTGGGTGATGATGTAATGCTCAACTCAAACTTTATGCAGTTTTGTTTTTAATCATTACACCCAATTAGGAAAAAAAGTTTACAACAAAAAAAAATAAATAGGAGAAAAAATTTCTGTAAGATTTCAACAAATTTTGCCCAATCCATTTTAATTAAGTACATCAAGATTTACACTGCGTAACGAGCAATTTTCAATTACCGGTGCATTTCTTGTTTCATGGAAGTGTAGTTTTCGATGTACTTCTATTCTAAACACTGAGCGTGGGATGACGTTTGGGTTTTAAAAAGCTTACAGTGAAAATGCTATATCTTTTACTTTATACATATTCGTACATCTTACCAATCAATTGTACTAACATTGTAAATGTTATATGCAAATAATGAATGCCTTCTGTATAAATACCAAAGTCGTATGTCATTTAACAAAGACAAGTAACATTGCTGCACACTCTCCCTATTCATTTTATTTTTCATCCTTTCATGAACGATTTCTTTATATTGTTTGTCTATTTCTACTACTTTAGTAAATGGTCGCATGATTTAATGTCACAGAGACACCGAATTGAACATTGCTGACATTTTTGTCACTCTCTCCACGTTTAACTCTGCTCTTGATAATCTTTGACCTAGAGAGGAAGTGAGGACGAGCTACAGCTTTCACTGGACGAAGAGTATCCTAGAAAAGAAACGAAGCATGGCAAAGATGTCCACACCTAAACCCAGCTATAAATAGAAAGGAAACCACCTCCACACCATCACTTGTCCTCTGACCAGCTCCCAGTCTTCAACATGGTTCTGCAGGTAAAAACTTAAGTGGCCAAAACTGGCTTATCGACAGTAACTAACGTAGGGTTGATTTGAAAAAAAATATTGCTTTTTCTTAAGATTTTAAATCATAAAAATTCAGAAGTTGTTTTAAGACCCATAATCAGTCGCAAAAGCACACAAAAAAAAATACATATATGTATACATATACGGAAAATGAACACTGCTCAAATTAAACACCAGGAGACATTTTTCGTTAGTCCCTCTCACCCTTATTTCTCCGGGTTAAAATGATTACCATTAAATAAGAGAGAGTACTGACCCGCTAAAGATTTCGTGGTTTTTTAATATATTTTTTAATCTTGTATGGTTAGTGTTGCAAGGCACTGTTTCCGCATGAGTTAATAACTTAAAACATGTCAACAGTCAGTGATTATAATCAACCGACTCTTAAGAGCATAAGTAAAAGAAACGACGTTTTAATTTATAAATATTTTTACGTTAAATTAAAGGTATTATAACTTTCTGTCGTCCTTTTTGTTTCCATATTGTAAGCCGATGTCTTTGTTTTTAAACCCATGCCTACTTCTTTGCACGCTAATTGTGGTAGGGCATTAGTCGTGTGTAGGTGTGGGGGACATGTCATAGGGGTGTGAAAGGCAAATAACCGAAAATAGTCAAGGAAATATTTTTTCCCTGAATCACGTATTGCCACTTAAGAAGTTGAAACGAAAGGGACCATTCTGAAATTCGAATCCTTAAACAATCATTTGTATGAAAATGTTTCTTATCCATGAAATTATGGTGTCAAAAAATGTATGAAAATAGAAGTTTTCCTTGTATTTACATACACTTTTTAGCTCAAGCAGATTCATTAGTTTATTTTATTTTTGTTTCATTCCAGTTTGTTCTTCTGGCTGCCCTGGTGGCAATAACTGTAGCCAATCCAATGTATCACCACCACTCTCATGGTTACCATCATGATGGACACGATGATTACCATCATGGACACCACATGGAACACCATGGTTACCATGGAGATCATCACGGACATGGATATCATGACCATAACGACTACCACCATGATGTAAGTATTAAGTCTTCTTAAATCAACCTTTTCGTGTTCGATAAAAACTGTCAGAACCCCTCGCATACACATACTTGCAATGTGCATGGTGCAAGATATAGCACCACTTTAGAAGAAACAAACCAACTTAAAAATACTTACTGCTCTTTACAATTGTGCAGTTCACATTAGAAGAATATGTAAAGAAAAGAAGTTTAAATATTCTCTTAAATAAAATGAAACAATAACTTAATCACTAATCAGAGAGTAATCCATGAATTTTGTGGCTTTTCAGAATATCGACTACAAGTTTAAATATGAAATCCATGATCCCAAGACTTACAACTACCAATCCCGTGATGAATACAAGGATGGCAAGAACGTGTATGGCAGCTATTCTCTGGAACAACCTGATGGAAAAACTCGTATTGTCAAATACAAGGCTGACCATTATGGATTCCATGCTGATGTAGATTACAAAGGAGGATACAAACACGACGAATACAAGCCAAGCTATGGACACCACGATACCTATTACAAACACTAAATTGGTAGAACTGAATATATGAAGATCTAGCTATCTAAATGAAAAATGATTCTCATTGCCATTGTATTTATTTTCCTTTTCATTTTTTGATAGAGCTACAGTTTTGTAGTCTGATACCGTAATAAATATGTTATTTCTTAGTTTTATTTTCCATTTCATTATGTAATGCAGAAGTACAGCATTGGACAATGAAATTTAGACAGTTTGGAAGGGGCAACTACATCATTTAATCATGTCTGGTTGTGGGAAATCCTTAAATATTACGAAGTTATTAAATTCAATAAACAAATAATAATAACCGTGAAATAAAAAAATACTGTGTCTGCTATTGCAACTTAACAAATAAAATTTGTAGAACACAGAATGAAGTCAGTTAATCACATAAACTGCAAATCTCTATCCATGGAATCTGGATAGGCCAATAAAATCTGGCGGCTTGTTCAGTCCCAGGAAAAAAGTATGCGTAACCTAACCTATCTGTAAAGAATTCAATTGACTTTAAAAGTATTACTCCATTTAGTTATAAATATAAATAGAGCAACAGTTTTAAAATTGATTTTGTTTTAAAGTCGATTTGAAAGTCAATTTTGTGGTTTTGTTTTAAAGAAATGCATTCAAGAAACATTGCATTTAGGAATAAAAAAGCCGTGGAAAGAAAAGTCTAGCGTAAAAAACTGGAAAAATCAGCCAATGGAAAATAAAAACCAAAAGGATGATTTCTGCAGAACGAAAGCCCAGGGAAAAAGGAATGAACAGTAAACAGCCAATGGAAAAAGTACACCGTGAAAATAAAAAAATAATAAAAAAACGTTGAAAATAACCGTAGGAAAATAGCCAAAGGAAAACAATCCGAGGGAAAAAACTAAGGAAAGAAAAAGCAGGAAGAAAAATCTGTTTACTAATGAAATTTCTTACCTAACCTAGGTTTGTTTAATACGTCTAATGCGTGCTGCAGTGACAACCCGAACTACTGCACTCCCAACAACAAACATAACAACAAGAACAGGTCAGGGAAGGTTACGGCTGTTGGACAGTGTCTAGGGGGGGGGGGGGGCGAGGGTAATTTTGGAGGAGTAGGCCCGGGTTTGAAGAAGGAGGAACAGGTAATAACGCCTTCTAAACCTAAATAATACTCATACTTCAATGCTACGATTAGAGGTTTTTCCCCAGTTAGTACATAAACATTTATTTGAAGTAAAATACAACATCGGCACAAAGTAGCTATCGGGACAAACTTCTCAAACAAGAATTACTATGCTGGCATGGAAAACGTTAACGGGCACCCAAATAGATTAAACGCCAGGCAAATACTATTTCCACTTTAACCGGCAGCTCGTGATATTAAAAGGGAAAACACGGAGACTTCCACGCACTAAATCTTCGCCCCTGGCAAGCACTAGCCTTCTGCGAACAATAAAAAACGGACACAGGTTCGCGTTATCAAGCCTTCTTATTCCTTCGTACCAGAATATTACCGGCCCACTCCTTCCTTATTGGCTTCCTAGCGGCATCCTCGATAACATTGGGAAAAGTACGGTAATAAAATGCGAAAAGAAGCACCACTATCACACGCATCTTCCTTACGACGCACTAAATATCGATAAATTCTAAGTAGTAGCTAATCTTCATTATTTTAAAAAGTAGCCGCATCTTCAGGTGGAGCAAATTCAGTTAAGGCTAGAGGAAAACATCTTCAGTTGGCCGTAACAGAGGAGGATTGCACAGGATTAGCCCTCAGCACAGCATACGAAACGCATTCATTTCACTCGCCATCTTGCCTTCATTGCCCCTCGAATCGAAGTGACGTAGGACGTGAAACGTCATTCCTGGAGATGTCCGTCTAGTTACGCTGATTGTTGCAGTGAAGCCTCGCCTGGCCCCATCAGTGCTTAGACCTCCCCGACGAGGAAACGGAAAACTGGGTTGGAGAAAGTCTGTCTCGGAATGGCTTCCGGATTTTGGAGCAAGTCGTTTATAAACCCAGAACGAAATTTGCATAAGGGACAACTACTGGATTTAATAAAACTTCGGGTAAATAGTAGGCTAGATCTGATTAAAGAGAATTATTAAAATATTAAGGTATTAAACCAGTTAAAACATTTCCACAACAAATAACAATAACAAGACAATTAAATAATAAGTATACATCGTAATATCAAATTACGTCAGACTAATACTAGAAATACATGCAGCTATTGCTTCATGGATGCCGATATGTTTCGTACCCACGACCCCACTTACCGTAGTCACCAGGCAAAGAGTGAATCGATGGAGATAAACCACGAAGAATCACGACAACAACAACAACAACAACAACAACAACAACAACGACAACAACAACAGCAACAAAAGAAGAAGATCAACAATAGATAGCCATGCTGTGGACCGAAATAGTTCAATTGTTGCACTTAATACCTTTAATGCAGTAAAATAGTTATGAAACGATCCCAAATATCTTTGGTATTTGTAAATTCCGGAAGAAATTACTGGGTTTCAAAGTTTGACGTTTAACTTGGTAGTTCATGCTGACGTTGACATAAGGACGGCCATCATAGTCATGGTAAATAACTAGCCATTCATTTATGAGTTGACGGTTTGAGCATGTTGAGAGAAATGTGTGGATAGGCATAAGAAATTAGTAATGATATGAAACTAACCAGTAAATTAAAAAAAAATAGTGGCCCTGGTCTGACTTTTTTGTTCAGCACGTATTGAATAAAAACTGATATGGTGTTAAAAAACAAAACTGGTAAAGAGGCCGCCAAGTAAAGAATGGTTCGTGCCTTCAAAGGAGGATATCAACAGATCAAAACATTCGCCGAGTTCCACGCTACCGACTAATACTTCAGACATTAAAGGCAAAAGTTGAACACTGCTACTGAGAGCAATAATGGTCACATATTCCATTTAACCTTTGATCTATGAGTCAGGGGCATGGAACTTAGCGAATGTTTTGGTCTGCTGGTGTATCACTCCTTTAAAAGCCCAAACCATTCTCTACTTCGCGGCCTCTTTACCAATTTTGGTTTGTGATGTATGATATTAGTAGACACAAATTGGTTCCGTGTTTATTTATCGGAGGATATTCATCGTCAGGTGGTGAGGTAATGCTCATCTCAAACTTTATAAAGTTTTGTTTCTAATCTATTACACCCAATTAAGAAAAAAAAGTTTCAAAAAAAATAATAAATAGGAAAAAAATTCCTGAAAGATTTCAACAAATTTTGCCCAATCCATTTTAATTAAGTACAGCCATGAGTCTATGAAAATGATGAGTTTTCAACTCCTTTAGATTTAGTTTGCTCTGGCCTATGATCAAAAACCCCATACTGTACGGGTGCGACACCTGTTGCCAGATGCCTGAAATTCGTCTTGAAATCCGAAACCAAACTCGAAACTCTGGTCGCGCGAGCAAACCTAAGCCGGAAACACAGTTAAGTGCGGAGCTGTTTCCTTCCTTGACTGAAGCTCGCCCTTGTATCCGACACTTGAATTAGATGTTTCTACCCAAGGCCCGCAGAGATATAAGCTGCGCAGCGTTACTGATTAATTGCTAAGCCAAACTAGAAAAAAAAATTGTTTTTGTTTATAATTCGTCGTTACGACTTTTTTTTTCTGTGCGAACATGTATCTTCCTTGAGCATATTCTGTAGACAAATTCAATCTGTGATTGGCGAGAACTAATCATCTTTTTGAAAATGGGAACAATGTGAACGGCTGGAAAATGCTTTAAAAAGTCAACTGTGTAAAAAGTCAAATTTTCAGTGTATCCAATGGTGTAAGGGACCAGTTATTATTTATCGCCGGGGAGGGGAGGGAGGTGGGGATAAGGGAAATTAGGAGAGTCATTATTTAAGACCCTTTCGATGGGGGGCTCATAAATTGTTCAGGTGCCGTCAAGGGGGGGGGGTCAAAAGCACACTGATCAACTGGAAGAAAAAGTCATTATTGGACCTCAAAAATGGCACTTTAGAGTTTAAATTTTTTAAAAAACCGCAGCTTCTGGACCCCCCCCCCCCATGATGTGAATGTTGCAAGGTTTTGACGCCATTAATACCGTTTCAGCAAGTCTAGTTTTAACAAAAAACTTTCTAGTAAAGCCTTGGCACCTGGTTTCTTGGCTTCTTCGATCTTTTAGGTGCTGACTATGTTTGATGTGGGCATTCAAGCGTGTTCAGTGTTAAGTGTGTTCATCATACTTATTGTACGAATCTCGACAGGAGGTGGGTGTAAGGAACATTTTATAGAACATTTTTAAACCAACATGTCTTTTCGTTAAAAACGAGACATGTTTCCGTACAACTAATCTTGGCTGCAGGAATCATCTGCAGACGGTCTCAATGGATATACAAAAAGCGCACATTTTTCAGGGGGGAGGGGGCACAC
>JAHWFP010244170.1:5082-19471 GCA_023313725.1 Lithobius niger
TGTAGTTCATAACGATGTTGTAGTTCATAACGATGTTGTAGTTCATAGTGATTGATACAGTATGCGGGAATTCCAAGTTTTCTAATTCCAATCGGGGGCAACTGTCTTTTTTTTCCTCCGATTAGTATGGGGCAAGGGTGGGGCAAGGTGGCCTGATGGTTAGCATGATCGTCTCCTGTGCCAGAGGTCCGGCCTCAGCCTTCCCTGGCATTTTCGGGTAGAGAAGGGCCCTGTGATGTCTCGTGCTCGTGTCGATTGTGACATGTAAAAGATTTCCAATAGGATTTACCTAGCAAAATTGAACCTCTTTCCTTCTGGCGCCATGGCCAACGCTGGGTGCACGTCAAAAAGCTACAGTATGGGGCAAGGTAACCTTATGGTTAAAATGACTGTCTCACGTACAAGAGGTCCCAGGTTCGAGCCTTACCTCGGCCACCCTTGGCATTTTCCAGATGATAAGGGCCCTGTGATACGTCGTTCTCATGTCCATTGTGGCATTGTGGCACTGTCAACCCTGATGGCTCAACCATGGTGCAACGTACTAGGTACACTGGAGCACTACCCCAATCACTCCCTCAAGACAGTAAAAAAGCTTAGGAGTGAACGAGGCACAGCCCATTCACTTAATCACTTAATGAGGATTAAAGCAATAATATCCTCTTTGAGCACTAGCCAGCCCCAATTTTTCTCTTAGGTTGTCAGTTCAGTGCTAATAAGAGACCATTCGCACTACAATGATTTCAACAACCGGCACGACTGACTGTTACCATTCCAACCAACCCTTAAGCAGTTGTAAGCAGTGAATTGCAATCGGAGCAATTCACATTGAATTGCAATCGAAGCAATTCACAGGAATTCATAATTTTCGTGGGCATGAATCTGCACATTTGGTGCCACGTGCTGACGAATAAATGGCTGGCCACTTGCTACAAACTTCCGTATGACGGCAAAAGACAACTTTGAAGCTTAGGTGTATCCCTACAACGTGATAATTATAGATATCAGGTAAAACAAACAGTATTTTGCTGGCTCCTCTGAAAGGGCCGGCTGAAATTATTTCTTTTGCCTAGGAAAATTACCTGTCAATTTTGGCATTCGTTCCTTGAAGTACAGCATTTCCTTGAAGGTTTTCTGCTTGCTTGCAGCTGCCCGCTCGGTACCCAACTGTGCATGCACGGGTGCATCCCTCCCTCTATAAAAGTGCGTCAGCGCAAAAGGCAGGCATTATTTTTCCTCTCAATATAGTCCAGGCAATGACTCAGGAGGGGAGGTAGGGTGGGTGAGGTAATGTATGTTTTACTAGGCAAAAGAAACAATTTTCAGCCGGCCCGTCCAGAGGGGCTGGCAAAATACTGTGTCTTACTGCCGGTGGAAAACGTACTTTACCTGTACGTTACCTGTGGGCACTGCCTTGACGGGTACCCTAGAGTTAAGAGCTGGCTCCCACTAAAAGTTAACAAACTTCGACTTTATTCAGAAAAATAGGTCGAATTTGATCTCTTTCGTAAAACGTGGTGGCCCTGAAAGAGACCATTTATTTAAATATGAGGGCCTTGCTTCCGTCTTGAGGGAGGAGTTGCTTTTGTTTCTGAGTGCTTAACGGGGGTTGACGACACTCTGGCTGCTACGATGATGTAGTCCATTGGCTTGCTTCGTCATCTCTCTGAAGTAGTCTGATGTGAGACAGAAGAGCTTCGCCATGATGCTGCTGTCAGGATGTTTGGAACTGGGATGAAGTTGTGGATAGCCCATGACGTGGATACTGCCCTCAATTCATGTGTGATCGCTCTGATGTTATTGGCAGAGCAAAAGATGTTCTTGTCTTTGTACGCACTTAAGAAAACGTCCTTGATGCAGTGTGCGACAGTGCCAGCTGAGATTTCGCCAAAGCCTCTGGCGAAGAGTAGGAAAAGTTGGTTCCTGCCTCTCGGCATTCATTGTTGTCAGTTCTGGTGATGTAGTAGCGGAGAGCTCGTACCTGGCAGAGAAGGCATTTGGGTGCATTGCCCGTGACCTTGGATAAAGCTGGGGTGATGATTGGCTTGGTTGGTTCACAAGGCTTCTGAGTGTTGGCTCATAAATCGGCTGTTGGTGTGAGGGTGACCGAGAGTTGTCAGAAGAGAAGATGCAAAACATCGGGTCTGTTGATATGGCCTGTACTTCGCTCCATTGTAAACTTGTCGTCAGCGTTACTAGAAATACCGTCTTGCAGGTGAGGCTGTTCATGGGGCAGTTCTGCATTCGAACGTAAAGTTCTTTAATGAGTTATTGTAAGACGATGGAGAGGTCCCGATCCGGAAAGGAAAGGCGCGTTGCTGGGCATTCTATTTCAAAATATTTGATGGGGAGGAGGTCAAGGAGATTGATGATTCTGCTGCCTTGAAGACGGAGTTTAATGCTGAATGATAAACAAGGATTGTTGATCCCTTTAGTCCTTCCTTGAACAGGTCATTGGGAAATTTCAAAAGTTCTGATAGAGGGTGGATTGACCTCTGTTACACCAATGAAACCATTTTGTCTAGTGGCTGTCGTAAATTCTGTTGGTTGAATCCCTGATGGCTTTGCTGGCAATGCGAGTTGCTTGGTCTGTATGAATTCCTGCTTTTTTGATGGATTTGATGATAGTAGCCAGCCGTGAAGGTTAAGAACGCGGGTGTTTGAGTGGAACTCGGTTTTCTTCTGCTGTGGTAGCAGATCCTGGATTGCTTGAAGACTTCTTGGTGTGTGGACCACGAGGCTTAGAATATGAGGGAACCAAGCTACTGTTGGCCAATTTGGTGTGATAAGTAGTAGCAGTCCATGTGTGTGAGTTTTCTTTTGTAGGACCTGTGACAGCAGCTTGAACGAATAGGCAGACATAAAGGATTCTCCAAGGGAAGGTCGGTGCATCTGTTGCTATGGCTTGGTCGTCTGGGACTGGGCTGACAAACTGGCGAAGTCTGGCATTGTGCCTTGTGGCAAATAGTCGATCATTGGGGTGCTCCATATGTTGAGCAGATATTCGCAGATGGATTTTTTCAAATCCACTATCCTGTAGGAAGTTTCTGGCGAGAGAGAGTGTCTGCAATCACATTCCTGTTGCCTGGGATTTGGAGCGGTAGAGTGGTTGTGTTGAAGTTTATGCATAGCTGGAATATTGACAGGGCTATTTCGTGAAGTTTGTGGGGCCTCGTTCCTCCGTCTTTTTGGATGTTAGCTACTGTATTGTCTGCTTGAATTTTGACGACCTTTCCCATGACTAGGTGTTGGATGTGGACAGCCTTTAGTTCCCGGACATTTCTGTGGTCTTGATCTTGACTCGTCCATGCACCTGATGTCTTGTGGTGAGGTATGTGTGCTCCCCAGCCCTCCAGTGAGGCATCGGTTAGAAAGAGAAAGTCTGGAAAAAGTTCGTAAAGTGGGACAGATTGTGAGAGAGTTTGTGCATCTGACCACCAAAGGAGAGTTTCTACTGGAAAGCACATGTCTGTTGGGAGCAACAGGATTGGCTGATTTGGTCAAATCCCCACGTGTCGATGCAGTAGTGATGGAGAGGCCTGGTCATCTATCTCTCGTAGGGGACAATATTCGCCATGGAGTCCATCTTGCCAATTAGGGAGTTTAGTTTCTTGAAGGTATGATGAAGTTGTTGACGAAAGGTTTGTGATTGCTGTATGATGTCCTCTACTGTCTGGTGAGGGCATCACGGTTTCAGATTTTAGGTTAAAGAAGACTCCTTGGAAGATGAAGTGTTGGTCTGGGAGAATCTCGATTTCTTGATGTCTATGCCAAAACCCAGTTGATTGAGGAGGGTTGCAAACCCAGCATCGGCAGTTCCGTCGTGATTCCGGCTCAGTGGCCGCTCCAGGTAAGACCTCTGATCAGAATTCAACTCTTAGACCGTCTCCATGCCTCCCTGCCGTTCTTGCAATGTGTGACAAACGCAATGAGGAGTACACTAATGGTAATCAGTGGATAACAGAGAGGGAAACACATCAACCGGTTCCAAATCACACAGGCCAACTACAGAAACCAGTCATTATCTTTGGGGACTCCCACGCATGCTCGCTCCGCTGCAGCACCCATGACCAATCGAGGACATGGTCCTGGCCGGAGGCTACAACTTGAACTGTCTTGGATAGAACACCAGCTGTGGTATCCAAATCACATCCTGATTCTGACTTTGTCTTCTGTGTGGGCTCCAACCACCTAGACCTCGAACCTCCGAATCGTATTGTTTTCCTCATCAGCAGAATTATCAGCAAAATACGAAAAGTGCGCAGTGCAGCCTGAATCTCGGTCATGGGAATTTTTCCGCTTCTCCTCAAAGTGCACCGTGATCAGGATACTAAGATTGTCCACAATAATCTGCTTATCAAAAACCTGTGTACAGAGTCTCATGTCAACTTCGTGTCGATTGCCGAACACATTTGCACCGATCACACATTGGTTGCACGTGATGGTCTTCATCTCACGGCAAAGGGCAAGGGTCTACTACAGGCAGAAATAATCCAACTTTTACACACACCATACCAAATGTGCATCACTAACAGGAAATATACCCAACCTTGTTTACTCTACTATTTGTTACCCCGGTTTATCTTGCTTACTCTTAAATGCCCGTAGTATAACTAAAAAACTTCTCCCATTTTCAGGCAATTTTGGCGGGGGGGGGGGGGGCGAATACGATGTCATCCTGGTTGTAGAGACTGGGCTCGATCACTCAACGACTGACTCTATGATTATCGGCAACTATGATTACCATATCTCTCGCCTGGATCGGGGCTCCAGGGCTGGTGGGGTTATAGTTCTTTCCAGGCCTTTTCTGTGTGCGGTGAATAGTGTTGCTGCCAGGGGCGTTGAGGGTCTGTCAGTTTATTGCCCTCTACATAATCTGAATTTTATCTTGTGTTATCTGCCAAATAGTCATTGTGATGCAGCCATCGAATCCATCTGCCAATTTCTAATTAATTCCATCAATCCAACTTTCTCTAATATCATTTTGGGTGACTACAACCTCTCTTCTGTAGATTGGTCCACGCGTACCGCCACTGTTAGGCCTCATAGTGACTTCTTATTGAAAACCGCAATTCTGGGCATGCGTCAACTTGTTGATTTTCCTACTCGAGGAACAAATATCCTTGATTTAATTTTTACAGAGAACGACCGACTGGTTTTTGATATTCGCCCATTACATAGCTTGGGTACCAGTGACCACGAAATGATCAGGTTTAAAGTCAACTGAACTCCTTCGGGCCTTAGACCTGGTATTGTTATCCCGGGAAAAATTGATTTTTTTTTGAACTTCAGAGACGGCTGTCAGGAGTTGACTGGCCTAGTCTGATTACCTCTCCTGGTTGTGATGTTGAAAGTGCTTGGATTGCTTTCTGTCAATTTTTGGGTGACGCTATCTCAAGTTGTAGAAGCAAGGTCTCTCATCTTCGGAAATCCAAATCTGCACCATCCCTCCCTTCTTCCATTAAAAAACTTGGCAGACAAACGTTGCTTGCTTGGCAAACTTTTAAAGGTTGCCCCTCTATTGTAAACAAAAATTCATTCAATCTTCTAAAGAGCAACTACAGTACTTCGGTCGATGATTGGCACAACCAGTGTGATGCCGCCACTATTTGAGACGGCTCTTTATCCAGCCTTTTCCATCAATATAAAGTTATGACAAGCTCAGCACGTACCTTACCACCATCTAACATCAACGGAACTTTTGTTACTGGGGATTTGGAGAAGGCTGCCATTTTAAATCAGACGTTCGTATCCAAGTCGGTTCTTGATAACAATGTTCTTCCTGTTCCGCGCGGATCTGACAAATTGGGGGTCAACCACGAACGACTCCGCAATATGGAATTTAACAGCGCACAGGTTATGGGGTCTTGTCAAGAATCAAGCCTAGTCACTCCATAGGCCCTGATGGCTATTCAGCTTTTTTTTACAAACAAATTGGCATGGCAATCGCTCCAGCATTAGCTATTATTTTTAATCTTTCTTTATCCTCATATACTCTTCCATCTTTGTGGCATACCGCAAACATTGTGCCGATTTTCAAGAAGGGCGACGCGTCTGATCCAGCTAACTACCACCCGATTGTACTTACAGTGGTAACATGCAAGGTCATGGAGACCATCGTGCGTGACAATATAATGCATTTTTTGTTACAGAACAATCTACCAGACGAAACCCAGTTCAGCTTTTTGCCGGGCCGGTCTGCGACGCTGCAACTTCTTTTGGCACTGGATCATTGGACCAGTGCTATTGATCTGGGTCTACCAACGGACATTAATTATTTATTTCGATTTCAAGAAGGCCTTCGAGTCAATGGTACCTTCTAAATTACTTTATAAGCTGTCTTACAATCGCATTGATGGAAATGTGCTGGCTTGGATTGGAAACTTCTTGTCCAATAGGACACAATCGGTGGTCATTGGACAAACTAGGTCATCGATTTCATGGGTCATAAGCGGGGTTCCACAGGGCTCCGTTTTAGGGACACTGTTGTTTGTCATTTACATTAATGACCTACAACCTTCAACTTCCAGTGACGACAGACCATGCTACAAATTTGCTGATGACGTCAAATCAAGTTTTAAAATTATAACTTTCCAGGAAGGATTCCTATTACAATCAGACATCGAAAACATTTTCAACTGGTCCATGACTTGGGAACTTCCATTGTCGCAGGGCAAATGTGGAGTCCTGCACGTCGGCGACTTCAACCCAGAGTTTGACTACTATTTTCATTTCCACTCACTCGACTCCTTAACCATAGTAAAAGATCTGGAAGTTTGGATGGCCAAGGATCTTAAATCATCATTACACTGCGCGAAGATTTCGGTTTTGGCATATCGTCGCATGGCACTCGTGAAACGTTGCTTCACTAAATCTTCAATCTATAACTTGGTTTAGGCTTTCAAAGTCTATGTTCGTCCGTTACATGAGTATGCAAGCCCAGTTTCGTCGCCTTTCTTACTTAAAGACATCGATTGTATCGAGGCGGTGCAACGACAATTTACACGTGGTATACCCGGCCACCGCGACGTTCCTCATGTCGACCGCTTGACGGGCTTGGCATCCAGTCCTTAGAACTCCGCTGTCTCTGGACAGACCTAACTTTACCCTTTAAAATCATCAGGGGATTGTTGCCCGTTGATGTTCCTCTCTTTGATTGTTCAGCATCAACTCGTACTAGGGGTCACTCCTTCAAGTTGTCTCGTGCAACCCCACATTCCGAGATCAGAAAAAAATTACTACGCTCTTCGAGTAATCGAGCCATGGAACTCGCTTAGTGAGGAGACGGTGTCCAAATTTCTCAAACGAACCTATTAACCACACCCATACCGAGAATAGCGTTAGCGATCGTGTATCCTGCCTGTCTCCTTGTCCTTAGGGCTCAATCTATTATTATTATTATTATTATTATTATTATTTTGCAGGTAAAAACTCGTAAAATCCCCAAAAAGTGGTTAAATTAAGGTCGCTGTTTACGAAAATGGACATTTCCCCCCTAAATTGTATGCCTAGCTCGTGCTGCCGTGTTCGCTATGGCTAAACATGTAACATCAGAAATCGAAACCAAAAACTTGTCCGGCCAGAGATAATTTCCGTTTACTAATGTTCTGGTCGAAATCAGGTTTTCTTGTTGCGCGCTCATCTCGCACTATGGTGGCTGTGTCACTAGGGTTGTAAGTAGCATTTGCATGTTTTGGTAATTTTGATTTTCTGATGTTCTAAACCGTAACGGCGAAAGGTAGGTGAATTTAGACGATAGTTTGTAAAGTACTAATTGTTAATAAGTACAGAATTTCCTGGTCCTAGCCTCTTCCGGTGTTTGACACTTTTAGGAGAGTAAATCACGTTTGCAATATTTAACTGTTTAACTAATCCTTTAATTTTACTCGTCTACAATGCGACCTGGTGTGACCCTGATCCGACCTCAATGCACTGACATGAATATTTCGTCTGACATAATGTTCACGATTCTCCCCCCCCCCCCCTTCCCCGCTCACTTCTTCTCCCAAACACGTAAAAGTCGTTTCCTTGCGACAGTCCTCCCATGTTTGTTCAACTGAACAATGTTAACGGGACTTTTCTGCTGAGATTTTGGTGCAGCCCCCGAAATATTACATGTTTGACTGAATGCTAAAAAACCTAAACTACTTAGAAAACAGCATGTAGTAAGAAAGTAAAGGAAATGATCTATCCCGAAACGAAATGTGTTAAGGGTTCCCACCCAGGCTTTTGGCCGTTTGAAGTCGTGATATCAAACGCTAATCTTTTTCGCTAAATTATTCCAAAAGAGCAATAGTTCGAAGGTTAAATGAAATATATTCCATTTAATATATTTCATATAAGTTCTAAAGCCTTAGTCAGTGGGATTATAACTTAGCGAAAGAGCTTGGTGCGTGATGTCACGATTTCAAGCGGCCGAAAACCTTGCCGGGAATCCTTAACAAATTTTGTTTTGGGGTAAATCATTAACTAACAGCAGAGGCTTACTAAGCCTAAGCCAAGTTACATTTATAGCGACTCTAAACTAGAATTGCGTAGTTATGGGCTACTGGAAAGGTCTTGTTAATGACTTAGTGAATGATAAGCTATATTAGGTACGTTAGATTCGTTTAGGTGGAGTTGCATTCCGTTCAGAAAGAAGAGAAATAAAACACCCTTTGTAGCTTGCGGTGACTGAACAACCAGTGGCTAGGAATAACCCTCGGTTCCTCCGATAACGTATCGACTGCTTTAACTTGTAATTTACCACGCCACGCTCCTGATCGCCGCAAACTGGCCTTTGTTTTTGACCATCCAAATAGCATCGGGTTAAAATATTCGATATGTTATCAGAAGACCCGGCTTCGATTCCCAACCACATAATGACAGTAGAATTTTTAGACTAGATGGCTGCACCCTGGATTTCATTGCAGTCCCCGGATGCAACACAAGGCGTTTATTTATTCACATGTGGTAATTTTTTGAACGTCGATTGTTCAAACGAATTTTGGTTGTGTATGTCATGAAGAATGGTGTTACTCCAAAACGTCACTTGTTTTGACTGCTTCACTTCAGCCTTGCCTTGGCTTGACCGTTGTCGAAGTAAGCGATATCATTGTCTTATGCCAAGAAAGTCAATAAAGTGTTAAAAACGAAAAGTTTATGCGGGTGGGTGGCTTTATTCTATTTTTTAACCTGCCAAAATAGGTGTGCCATATTTTTTTTTTCATTTTTCAGTTTTTATTCCATTTATATGTAATTTAAAAAATCTTTTTTTTTAGTAAAAACCTGCAGTAGCGCTGTTGTAGAGTCCGTTCTAAAAAAAAAGATAACTGATGATAGCTTTAAAATGTTTAGGAATTCATATATAGTTCAGCATAGATTCGTAAGTTCGCATCCGGACGGAACAGTATCGTTCAGCAGCGGGTTCAGGGTTGCACTGTTGATGATTTTAGCGATGACACTGAACACCGATGACACCCAACCACCCTTTACTGTCTGCAAACAATTCGCTCACCAGTATTTTTGTGCATTATGCTTTATACCACGGCTGTGACGTCACGCTAACTCCACGCCACGCTGAATTTCAGCAGGTTAAATCCCGTTAACCGTGACAGAAAGTGTGCGTTAACGCAAAAGTGTGGGTTATGAAATTAACCAACACGTTTGCCAATAAACCAACACCTTTGCCGATAACCCACACTTTTGACACTTTCGGATCACGCGACCGGGAACGCACACGACAACAACCAAATACAGCGTGCAAAAAAACAGTAATGAAATAAAAACGTACAAAACGAATTACTTAAAAGGAATGAAATCGTATCCCTGCAAACTCTGACATGTCTGGCCCATACCTAAGCTTATTCAGTCCACGTTAACTCCCCCCCCCCTCCCTTCCTCCACAAACTAAAATGGAATGTCCTTCATTCATACCGACACCCTATTACCATATTTTTTAAATAATTCTCAAACTACAAAAATGAATTTCATACCTTCCCAGCATGTCCCAGCAATGTCACTTTATCCCTGCTGTCTCACATATCAAATTATTCGCTCCAAACATGATAAACACGAGGATGGTCCAGCGTAAACCCAGCTTGTATTCCTAACCGACGCTTCTGTCTAACTCCCCCACCTCCTTCCACAAACTTCGAGCGAATGGACTCGTCCATCTATCACACACTTCCCCTCCACAAACTAAAATGGTTTGACCTTCATTCATATCGAGGATACTGATGATCAACGTTCTCTAGAAGCAATTTTCACAAAACACAAACACGTTTTAATAAGAGTTAGCTTGACGTCCCAACCGTGGTATAAAACAGTTATAGGTGAGAAATGAGAGGTTATTGATTTTTAACCCACGGCTGCGATTATTGTCCCTGCTCTCGTATGAAAGTGTCTCGGGCTTCGCACTACATACAAAAAAAAAATCAAATTGCCCCCGACAATTAATTTAACTAAATTAAAGTGCTACGAAGAGCTGCTTTTCGAAAAAAAAACCCGTTGTGCCTGACACTCAATCAAAAAATACTTAAGTTGCAGTGCTGGTGAACTAGAAAGCCAAATAAATAAATCTGACATGCGTAAATATTTTGTCATTTAAATTTATTGAAAAATAAAAAAGGGTGATGAGGACCTAAATTATTCACTCGGGTGCTTATCAGAACTAAGGTATTTGTTTTTCGTGACCTTAGTTCTTTTGGTGACAACACATAAAAGTAAAGGTGGTTTTGAGGTAAAAACGAAATGTACAAGAAAAAAGAATAATCGCCGTCAGACGAATGCGACAAAGAATTATTTACCGCTCATCTTTGGAAGGATTTTCCACGAAGATAATTCATTACCCCAATCATGGTCTGGACACACGCTAGTATGTCGCCGCCAAGTAACAGTAGATCGTCCCATTGTAGACATCCGATCGTTAAAAAACTGATTGTTAATGATCAAAGGCGGCCTCACTAGCAGACATGTGTCTGTTAAATGTAAGCAACTAAGAGCCTATTTTGGCATGTTGAGGATAAATCCCAATGCGACAAAAATCTTTTAAATTGTGGTAAATGTGAAACGAAGATGTAGGGATAAAGAAAAAACGAAAGTTAAAGGCTGAGTGTCTACCATTCATAGAGAGATAGATGCGTCAATAACGTTTTTTTTTATGTTACTAATTAGTAACTAGTTAGTAACGCTGGCCCCATCATGTTAAATCCCATAGACTCATTGCTCATGGATAGCGCAGAATTGAGAAGGCCTACGTAGCTGAATTTTTTCACACGGATGCATGGTGATCTGAGCATGGTCCTTTTGTTGGTTTGGGGGATGTAGGTGTCAGGCACAAATGCGTGGGAAAGCTTGAAATTCGCCACCAGCGAATTTAAATTTCGTTTCTTTTCCAAGTTGCAACCAACGATTTTAAGCAACAATGGCTTGAACAATCAAGACTGGTCCTTAGATTTATTGTTAAAGCCTGGACGAACTAAACAAGGGGCTACAGCGACTATCTAGTCGCATTGGTCTTCTGTACAGTTCCTCCACTTCCAATGTTGAGGCGCACACCTCTATCATGCACTACAACAGCTATCTCTATTATATAATCGAAAAACAGTAACCATCAGAATTGCCCGTTACAAATGTGTTAGCTTTTAAGCTAATTTTACGTTTTAGGCATAATTGTCAGCGTTTAGGCTTAATTTACAACTTTAATTTCGTAAGTAGCAACTAACGGAGATTTGGATTGTATACAGTAAGCCTATTCATTTTTGCAAAACGGTATGCTTCCGCGCACACAGTTACAGTGTTACAACGTAATGCGCAACGTAGCCTATATAGATCAGTGGTAGTAGGGAAGGGACAGGAGAAACGCTGCAGCAGCGACTCGTAGCAACTATTGACGTTGCCATGGCAACGTGATTTTAGGTCTAATTTTCATTTTTTAGGCCTAATTTTTTTAACGGCAGTTTTAGTTTCATAAGTAACAGATAGGTCTGATGGAGAATTTGGTTCGATCGTAAGCCTATTCATTCATGCAACAATACGACAAGAATCTTTTAAACGAAAGCTAAAATGTTTTTGTTTTTATGGCTGCGTTAACACAAATCTTTAGGATTTCAATTCGACGATGAAATGTTATTATTTAATTTAGTTACGTCGAAGAAGTCTATTAGCTATAAGGAGGCAACGATGTTTTAATTTGCTATGTTATTTAACTAACTTTTGACACTGAATCGAACGTTGTAAACAGTGGTCGTCAATTTCTGGTACCGTTGCGAAATTGAAAAAAGCGACCGACGGATGGACGGACAAAGTCGTTTCAATAGTCTTCTCAGCCGGTACGGCTGTACAGAAAACTAAAACTGAAATGTAACGAAGGACAAAATAAAGAAACATTAACGTTGCCGTGGATTGTGTAAGAATAAAGGGATGCACGTTAGATGATGGTTACGCTACAACACGAGAATCCACGAGCTAACGGGGTTTTTGTTAATAACCCACAAATAAAATGCTTCGCGTTCTGCTGTTTTAGTAAGAGCGACCTTCGGGGGTTTCTGCATGACTAAATGTGAACGAAATCTTGAAAAATTAAGGGGAAGGTGTAGGCATAAACAAAACAACTGAAAGGGATCCTCTGATTGAGTGAGCGAAGCGAACGAAATAAGCGATTGTTAGCCAGTGTGTTCAAAAATGGGTTTGAAGCAACTTAAGCATGTGACTAAGCACAATAGACTAAGCCGTGTAAATTTAGCTAATCTAACGGCTAATTGGCAATGGTAAATTGAAAATTATAAATATGAAAATTTATAGAAATGTTGGGGCTGCACCAAAGGAAGAATGTGACGGGGCGACGTTTTCGGGGAGGGGGAGTCGGGCAAGCGTGTATGGGGGGGGGGGGACACGTATGCGAATCCGGGAGGGGCAGGAGTTTGGGATTGGGGGTTAAAGTAATTGTGGGGGAGTGGGCAAATGTGGGAGCCATTCACATGTTCGGTCTTCGGTTTGATAAATTTAAAACCTAACACCAAACACCTGGAGGGAGGCGGGGAGGAGGTGTGCGCAGCATGTGCACGGGCAAAACTAGTTCCTCTAGAGAAAAGGTACAGATGAAGAAAAGACGGTGTAACCTTATGTATGTTCACAGTCCTATGAAAGTTATGATAGTCACCCAAAACCAACACTGGTAGAAAAAAGCGGCAAGTTTCCAAAAACGATCGACCTTTGAACGAAGTGATATCATTCAACCAGGGAAAGGCCGCCAAGGTCAATCCTATTAGCCAAATTAATCTCACCAAATAATACTTTGGACGTTAAATGAAAACTTGAAGATTGCTACAGCGACTAGTAATCTTCAAGTTTTCATTTAATTTCCGAACTATTAGTCGGTGCGATTAACTTGGCTAATAGGAATGACCTTGGCGGCCTTTCCCTGGTTGAATAATATCATTTCCTTCAAAGGCCTATTGTTTTTGGAAACTTGGCGGGTTTTTATACCAGTTTTAGTTTTGGGTGGATTTTTTCTATAAGCGTCCTGGTGGTAGTAAATCTCACGCAACAATGATCGCTTACATGCACAATGAACAATGACCTTTCGGGAGTGGTTATTAAAGAAAACATTCATTTAGACAAACGCCTCGTGGCAAAGTGATTCTTAGTGGCCGACCATTAGCTAAATGATGGCCATTTTGTGTTATAAATTGTATATTTTTTGTTAAATACTTATGGTTTGTATTGGTAAGTAGAAAATTATAGGTTAAAATCGTATTACCGTTTGTTTCAACTTTACCTGCGACACGATATTCGTAGCACTTTTATGTTTTCTTATGTTAATAAATCAAGTTCTGGTGACGGAAACACGGAACTTAAGCCTACAACCTTCTTTAGTAATTCATTGTTTTTGTACTACCGTGTTTAGTTTAATTGATTTAGATCATAGTTTAATTGATTTAGATAATAGGTATAATCAGTAAGCGGATCTAGTTCGGTTTAATTACCCGACGAGAAAATCTACAGTCGGAAACGTTTATGCATATAAGTGTAACTCCATACCATGACACAACAAATCGTGTAGACTGATTTAAAAAATAAATTGTTTTATGGCTGTTTTTTACTCGTTTTTGTGTTTTCATCATATGTGACGACGCGTAAGGGTGCGCTTCCGCGATTATAGGATAATTATGTAGTTTAGCCGGACCGCGTTAAATCACTCAATTTTGGTACTTACCGACGCAGATCGTTATCCTCGACCCATTTCACACCATGATATCCGGGAGACCAAACACTTGAAACGTTAGTACCGGCCGTGTTAAAGCGGCGGCCATGTTCCACAATGTAGAGCAGCGGGAAAAGGTGATTTCGAGAAAACGGAAAGTAATGTTTAGCCGGACCACGTTAAATCACTCAATTTTGGTACTTAACC
>JAHWFP010244171.1:18799-29745 GCA_023313725.1 Lithobius niger
TTGAAGATCATTGATACACAAAATTCAATGCATCACTTCTTTCAGTTAATGGTTGTAGATCATTGATACACAAATTCAACATTTAACATCTTTCAGTTGATGGTTGTAGATCATTGATACACAAATTCAACGTGTCACGTCTTTCAGTTAATGGTTGGTGATCACTGATACACAAATTCAATGTGTCACGTTTTTCTGTTAATGGTTGGAGATCACTGATACACAAATCCAACGTGTCACAGCATTCACTTAATGGTTACAGATCACTGATGCACAAATTCTACGTATCACGTCTTTCAGGTAATGGTTGGATATCACTGATATGCAAATTCAATGCGTCACATCTTTCCGTCTTCCAGTCAATGGTTGGAGATCACTGATGCACAAATTCTATGTGTCACGTCTTTCAGGTAATGGTTGGAGATCACTGATATGAAAATTCAATGCGTCACATCTTTCTATCTTTCAGTTAATGGTTGGAGACCATCGATACACAAATTCAACGCGTCACGTCTTTCAGTTGATGGTAGACGATCACTGATACCCAAATTCAACAAATACACCGACCTTTGTGTTCGAGGATTTTTTTTTTTTTAACTTTTGGTTGCTTTCGTTTAAAAGTTTGGTTGAGGACCAGCTTGTAATCCGACTTCTATTTCAGGTCCGTTCTGCTCCGTCTGCTGTTGTCTCGTCATTGTTCTCGCCGAGATCTCGTCCGCCATTGTTTGCCTCCACAATGGCGGGGGAATCGAAGCAAGGAAGAAGACACGAAGCCATCACATTCCCACCGATAAACGGCAAACCAAGCTCTTTCCTATCCCTTCTTTTCCTGTTCAAATTGAGGTCACGTGATGATCCGACGGCTGTGGACGTTGTAGTAGTTGGGCCGGGGTGGTGGGAGGGGTGGGGGTTGGGGCGGGAGGAAATAGGGGATAGAGAGCCAATCGAACGAGCCCACCAAACCAAACTCAAGTCAGTCAAGATGAAGGTTGGGAAAATCGAGCATTGAACGATTGCTTGCTTTGCAGGCAGTCAGCAAATACATGGCATCAGCAGCAAGCAGACAGGCAGCGCCACCGCATTAGGAGCCACGAATCTGACCGGCATTCCAATGAACCAAGGCGGCCCTCAATCGAATTTGAATGTTTCCGTAGGAATTCTTCGAACCCAATCAGCTGATTCTCAAAGCCTAAAGGCCAAAAGAAGGAAAGAAAAAAAAAAGAGAAATTAGGTTATAATAGCGTCTGGTCGATCCACTCGGAATGGGATTGGCCGAAACCGAGAGCACGTTGTCCAATAGACCGTAATGCCGTGATTCGGACCGCGGAAACCCCGTCATCAGACGTCGATTTTCGTCAAGAGATGCCTTAGAGTTTAAAGACGATGACGACTCCAGGTTAAGATTGGTGCGTTTAGCATAGGTTCTGTATACGGGAAGAACATATGGGGTTCTGTGTATGGGGAGAACATACGGGGTTCTGTATACGGGGAGAACATACGGGGTTCTGTATACGGGGAAAACATACGGGGTTCGGTATGCGGGAAGAACATACAGGGTTCTGTATACGGGGAGAATATAAAGTCTCCAGAAGTCCTCTGCTATTCGCACGAGATTAACGAATATTCGCCTACATAAACCGTGGCTTGGGAACATAAACTGCCTGATTTGAATGACCCTGGAGTCGCCCTTCAAGGTCATCACGATGTTAAATTTTGAACTATGAAAATTATAGTGTAAGCACTAAGAAGTAACTATCAGGAATAGAAAGCCAGTAAATTGCACATAAAATATGCAATTAAAGACGAAAAAGAGTTTCAACAAGAGTTAAATAAATACAGATGCAAACCTATTTACGTTGCCCTTTGGACTTATATGTCAGACTGTCTGAGCGGGGAATCGAACCCAAGACCTTTGAAACCATAGGGCGAGGTCCTACCACTGAGCCATACTGACACGGCCAAAAGGAAACGTCCATAGGCAGCAACTGGTTTCAAAGGTCGTGGGTTTGATTCCCCGCTCAGGCAGCCTGAGTCCAAAAGGGAACGTAAATAAGGTTTGCATCTGTATTTATTTAAAATATGCAATTTGCAACGTTTCGGAGCAATCCCTGCTTCATTAACAAGCAAAAAGAGATAGGGGGGGAGGGGGAATTGAGGCTTAATGGCGCGTCGACAACTTGGTCATTAGCGCCAACCTCAGTCACAGTGCAGTGGTCCGGGTTGCCACTGCACCACACATTACAGAGATGTTATTCAAACCCCTAATCTAAATCTTGTCATACATCTGTACCTCCTGCAAAAATTAAAACACCGGACAGGAGGACAGACTTATCGCCCAACTGACGCGCAATGTCATGCGGAAGATGGAAACGACGACGAAAAAGAGATACTGCTAAAAATCCAGAGTAAAGTAAAACACTTTAAAATCCATAAAAAAAGAACGTAAAAGCTCAAAGCAGCTAATGACCTAACGCAGAAACAGTCTGTCAGCAGGGAACCGAATAAAACGTAAAAACCTCAAAGCACGCGAGTAAAAATAATAAATACAGTATGTCCCAGAACCAAAGCGCTGTATTAAAGCGCTATATACTGGATATGAGTTGGTAAAACAACGCACTCATATAGGAAATCACCAATGGCGAATCCGATGATGGTTCCCAAACTGACCTTGGAGGTAATTTTCAAGGTCATCCAAAATATATCGCCTAAACTATTCAAGATTCGGACAAAAGTAAATTAAAAAGTTGTTTGGGATTACAACACAAAGCCAACAAAGAAAACAGAATTGAAATCGCGCCGTAAACACGGAAAATAATGGCAAAACAACTTGGGCCCTGCAGGGGAGCCAATCAAGGGGCAGAGATAAGCCTAGAAAATGATTAAATACAGTTATTTCATAGCCTTAATTTGGTTTAAAGGTCTTTTGAAGCAAAAATTATGCAGAAAACAATCCATCAGCAAGTATGGAACGAACTGAAGCTGAAAACGGAGGCTCACTGAAAATGGATATTTAGAAGGTGCACCATAACCAGAACTCCAATCCGTAGGCAGGAAAATACAGGTAGATTCTTAACTAATGAATACAAGTTTCATTCATTACGTTAAGGTGGTACACAAATATGATAATGCAGAACAAATTTAAATAGATGCAGCAAATTAAGAGAAAATATCCACAGAATCCTACTTTTTAGCATACACGGTTGATTTTATCGTGGCACTGCATTTAATGGTGCACCTTACCGACAGCCGCTCGGAGCAGAGGCGAGCAGTACCCAAAGTTGTGGAGCTTTTTCATTATTTTGATTTGCACGAACGGTTTCTTCGATCCATTAAAAGAAAGCTATTTAGATTGTTCCCAAACCTTCCCTTTGGGGCACCAAACTTCGTTTGAAGGGGGGGGGGGGGGAGGGAGATTCACATGCCCATGGTATTCCCCTCCCCACTCTTCCCACGCTTTAGCCCCTGTTTTATACAATTCCAGAAATCGGGCACAGGATTTTCCCTAGTCGACCGTTAGTGCCTCAGTACACAACCACGTGATGATGCAACACGTGATTGCTTATCCCTACCCGTTGATTGGCTACCCTGCAGTGTCCAAATTGTATTGCCCATATCTTCCGTGTTTGTGGCGCGATTTCAGTTCTGTTTCCTTTGTTGAACTTGTGGTATCATTCCAAACAACTTTCTAACTTACTTTATGCCCGTATCTTGAATAGTTTAGGAGATATATTTTGGATGACCTTGAAAACGACCTCCAAGGTCAGTTTGGAAACCATCAGCGGATTCGCCATAAGTGATTTCCTATACGAGTACGTTGTCGTTACCAGCTCATATCCAGTATATAGCCCTTAATTAGGGGATGACCTAAGGCAGCTTAGAAACAGTCTTGTCAGTGGGGGGCCGAATAAAACGTAAAAACTTCAAAGCATACTAATAAAAATAATAAATATAATGACCTAAGGCAACTCAGAAAGAGTCTGTCAGTAGGGAACCGAACAAAACAAAAAAACTCAAAAGCACACGAATAAAAATAATAAATAAAATGACCTAAGGCTGCTCAGAAACAGTCTGTTAGTAGGGAACCTGACCTCTCGCCGCTTGCCATTGCAGCTGAGAAGTGAGGATGGAATTTATTCTCAGCTATTTATATTAGTTTGCCCTGGTGGGGGAAAAGGTGGGCATTTCCAATTTCTCCCACCAGTATGAATAGCAGCTAAGCAAAAATCCCATCTTCATTTCTTGCGCAGGTGAGAGGTCAGGTTCCCTCTGGCAATTTCTAAGCTACCTTAATTAGGTCCATTTTATTTATTATTTAAAAAAATAAAGAACAAGGTAAAGGGTAAACGAAGCCTGATTTAAAAAAAATCTGTGCAACACTCAAATTAAGCGCACATAAACATACATACACGCACACAAACATTAAACATTTCAAACACAAACTGCGTTCACTTACTGACATAACAATTACGTGAAAACAGTAATTATTCCCTGGAATTGGAGTTCAAATTATATTTCGTTGCGTTCAAGCGAGCTCTAATCCGTTTTTATTCGTGTACCTTCACAGCTGTGAGTATGGGGATACTAGCTCTAATCCGTTTTTGTTCAGTTAATTAAAGACTGGCCTTGTGAGGATACAAGACGCACTAATCTGGGAGAGAACGAAAAGACAACTGCCCCGACGTGGCACTCGAACCCAGGATGGCTAGGCCAGGCGCGCTAACCATTGCACTACCGGGGCGGATACTGGCGATAGGCTCCAGCCGAGCTAAGCAGCTGTTCAGTTTTTCTCATTGGTGACCTCGAGGTCACACACACACAAGGAAGGAAAGCAACATTGCTTCTTGGCCTCCACACTATAATAATGCAAATAATAAATAAAGATTCTATTATTAAGATTTATTATTATTAATCTTTATTCTACAAAGATTTTATTATTCGCATTATTATAGTGTGGAGGCTAAGAAACGATGTTGCTTACCCTACTTGTGTATGTTTGTGATCTCTAGGTCCCCACTGAGAAAAACCAAACAGCTACTTAGCTCTACTGGAGCCTGTTGCCAGTATCCGCCCCGGTAGCAGAGTGGGTAGAGCTCCCGGCAAGTCAGCGGGAGGTCCTGGGTTCGAGTCCTAGTCCGGGCAGTTGTCTTTTCTTTTTTTTTCTCTGATTAGTGCATCTTGTATCCTCACATGGCAGACCATTCTTTAAAGCAGACTGTTTGCTTTGTTTATTATTTTGTTCTTGTGCTTTTACGTTTTTACGTTTTTACGTTTTTTTTCTTGAACTTTTACGGTTTCATGTATTTTGAATGTTTTACTTGACTTTGGCTTCATAGCCACCTTTTATTGCTTGATGACGAAGAAGGAAATTGCTTCGAAACGTCGGTATATAACTGGGCATTTTCTGTACACTTCGCCGGTTTTCTATTCTTGAACTTTTGAACTATGCTTGGTAGAATAGCAGTGTAAATTGGAAAGTGGTAAAGAACTGTAGTAAACTTATATCGAAGAAAAAAAAAACAGAATTGATGCGGGGCAGAATTAAACGATTTCTACAGCGACCAGAGTTTGGAGTAAAAACTGCACTGCAGTATATGGGTAGTATGTAACAAAATAGTCATTTATGTTTTTGCTTGCCTTAGCTGCTGTCGACGCGTCATTAAGCTTCAATCCAATTTTGCATGCCGCGCAGTACTGCAGTGAAGTTTTTATATCTCCAACTTGGATCGCGCCTGATGTTTCAAGCTCCGAATTTCATTCTGTTTTTAGTCTTCTGTACAGCCGTACCGGCTGAGAAGACTATTGCAACGACCTTGTCCGTCCGTCCGTCGCTTTTTTCAACTTCGCAACGGTACCAGAAATTGACGACCACTGTTTGCAACGTTCGAACCAGATTCTCCATTAGGCCTATCTGCTACTTACGAAATAAAACTTTAAAAAAAATTAGGTCTAAAAAAGGAAAATTAGGCCTAAAATCACGTTACCACGGCAACGTCAAGTTGCTACGAGTAGCTCCTGGCTTCATCAACAGTGTCTGTCCCGCCATTTCCCTACTACCACTGATCTATATAGGCTACGTTGCGCGTTACGTTTAACACTGTAACTGTGTGCCCGAAGGCGCGCCGTGTTGCAAAATGAATAGGCGTACTATACAAATCAAAACTCCGTTAGCTGCTACTTACGAAATTAAAACTCCAGGTAAGAATTAGGCTTAAAAGTTGACAAATACGCCTAAAATCTAAAATAAGCTTAAAAGCTAACATATTTTTAACCAGCAGTCCTGATGGTTACTGCTTTTAAATTATATAATAGAGATAGCTGTTGCAATGCGTGATAGAGGTGTGCGCCTCACCACTGGTAGTGGTAAAACTGCACAGAAGACCGGATGCGACTAGGTAGTCGCTCTAGCCGCTTGTTTTCTTTCAATGCTATTTGCTATCGATTTACGGTTCTCGGTCGCATTCCATTTTTCACCACTGTTATATTACATGTATTTCAAAAGTTAAGAATAAAATAGAAGGCATCGACCAGTAAGTTTAGAGCTTTTTGGAAGCTCAAGCAGCAGATGTTAGGCGGAAGGTACCACGTCCGTCCAATCAGTTGTTTTTTTGCCGCATGAGGAAGGAAACCGGAGTACCTGGAGAAAAACCCTCGTGCAACGGGCGGGAAACAACCGGAGAAAAACCCGTACATATACCCTTCCCTTCAGCAGGATCGAACCTGGGTCCTTATCAAGCCAGAGATGTACAGCTGGGGCCAGGACGCCTATCGAATCTGACGGCCCAGTGCTCGCAGCTACCCGTGCACCGTGATGAGTTTGAATGGCAATTCCAAGTTCATGCAATCTACCATCATTACATCCCCCCTCCCGCCCCCCTCAGCCGTAATTTACGTACGTACAGTTTCCTTGTTTTCCTGTAGGTAGATTTAGATTTAGAACGGCAAAGGGCTTAGCGAAATGTTTGGACCAGCCTGTGTTGAGTAAAACAAATCTGCCAGGCCGCCTAAACATAAGCTTTACACACGATGTAGACTGAATCAATAAACCCTTAAAATCAGCATCATTAATAAACAATCACAGGGAATACCTATCCCGTTAATTTGGCTTAATTTAATTATCGGCAGTAGAATATAGATTAATAGCCCTTGAAACAGCATTAAACGAATTCAATGTTGGCGTTGCAACATTCGTCCATTGCGTCAGGCATTACGTACTTTTCCGCCTGCTCTAAAAAGGGGAATTAATTTTGTGTATAGATAAACGCTAAGGCTGTCTGGTTGTCGCGCGTGCATGTTTGAAATGTGACCATTGAGATACGGATTGGCCGAATGGCTGTACACACGTTTGAAATCTTTTAAATAAATAATTTTTTTTCAGCTGTAAATCCATGTTTTTTCACGAGCGGGGTGTAACTGGTCCTTGGTAAGACATTTGCAGTGTGTGCAGTGACTAAAACACCTGCCACACAAAACGAAACCTATAAGCGTATACGACACAAATTCTACCAAGAATCTTTGTCGAATTTGTATCGTGTATAAATACTAAAGCCGTCATCGGTTCCACTGTCGACATAATGGAGCGGGCTCTGCTTTCTTTGCTGTTTGCCTGTCGCTCGGATCGGATCGGATTTGCCTTGTAATCTCTAAACAATAAGAGACAGCTGCTTGGGGTTTGGGCCATTGGAAAGGTGGTGGAAAAACCGTGAAAATAGTGTATATTCAAACGTCCAAATCGGTCGGCGAAAAGTGAAAATATCTTGAATTTGGTTTATTACCGCCTAACGCAGCCTGTTTATCATCAACAACCAATCTTTTACCAATCGGATGCCTTGAGCGATTAGAAACGGCTTCGCGCCCCGTTGTTGTTTTGATTTTGGCTCTTGCTATTGGTCCAATTTGTCACCCTGATGGTTTCTCAACCCCATGTCCGATTCCGGATTTTCCTTTTGATAAACCTTGTCCGGACTCCCGTGCTACTGCATGCAAAGTTTGGTTTGGATAGTCCTTGTGGTTTTCGCGTGATGCGCGGTCTAAGATTACATTGGAGTGTCTTCATTGGAGTGTCTTCAAAAAAAAAAAACTCAAAAAAAAAATCGCCACATAGTGTGGTTAGGAACCGGAAGGGTGGTGAACCGCTTACTCCGGATCTAGTCTAAAACTCCTGTTGAATTCATCCTGAACAGGAACGAATGTTGGAGGTCTCTGAAGAGACACTCGCGGAAGCTGAGCTGTACACTATTTCACCCCACAATATCTGAGCTTAGGGCATTCCAAATACTGACGACTCGAAGCGGAAAAAAATGCTTCCTACAATTAGTTTTAGACTCCGGTATTGCAAGTTTCCGCGGATGGCCTCCAGTGAAGTGTAGCAAAGGTGCAAAATCAAAATACGGAAGATGGTCCAGTTCGAGGCCTGTTGGTCTCGTTTGCAAAATGGAATTGAGAGAATTTCTCACTGCCTCGAATGGCCCTATAGCTAAATCCAATATGGCTGCCATCGGCCATTATGACAATTCAACTTTTTTTGGGGATTTTTTAAGCGTATTTACATTACACGTGATAACTCTAATTACACTGAATTTAGTGCGAGGAATTAATTTCTGATACTGTTTTCGCCATTCGGCGTCATCGTTTCCTTCAAGGGTCATAGTCAAAGTCATTCTGTTTCATTGACAAATTCAGTTATAACTAAATTCACACCATATGTCGGCTTTCCACCATTAGGTAAATCTGTTTTTTTTTGTCGTTGCTGCTCTTTACTGTGACGCATGCATACAAAATGAGTTTGTTATTATAAATTACTGAAATGATTACCGGTATACTATATTGTACCACTACGTTAACAGATTAAATAACTGTAGTATATGGCAAAAATGAGTCTTGTTATTTCTTTCGGGTGCTTGCTTGATGTTCTGGAGTTTCTATCACCATCAAAGTGTTTAGCATCACAGATAGAGCTATTGATTATCATGGAATATTATGCAATACCTGGCCCTGCAAGCATGAATTTATTTACCTCAACGGCAGGTAAAGACTTTTTCATTTTCAATCGTCAACTGTGCATTGTCTCCCAAGAAGAAACAAAAAATCGCCTGTAACTAGTGAAAAAAATATCAGGACGTGTCAACATGAAACGATGTAATGATGTCGTTATGTAGTGCATCAAAAGTTTCACGGGGAAGACGAGGATGATAGTTACAATGTTATGTTTGTTTACCGTAACACAAACAAATACTACAAATCGTACACACATTCTGGCAATTTGAAATCTTTTGTAGAGAAAAATCCGAGAGTGGAAGTCCCTGCAATGTGTGAAACATCGTCTGTTGGATTGACGAAAACTTGGCGAAGAAGTGTTGTACCCTGTGCATCTCTGAGCTGTGACAAGAATTAAAAGTGCATAAAGGTGGCTTACTGAACTACGTTATTTCTAGTGTATGTTTTTCGCTGTTGGCTTGTTTCCGATTTTCCTTAGTATTATTTCCAGCGATTTGTATCTATTTATTACAAGAATTAAAAGACACTGCCCTGTTTTGTATGAGGATACATCCAACACACGACATATATCGTGACAACTCAGAATTTTCGAATATAACAGTGCTAAGAATGATTTCATTAATACTGAAATGCACGACCAAGATGACATTTACATAAGAATTGCTGACCGAGTGAAGGATGACGAAGAAATCTCTGTTAAATTGAGGAAAACCCTGCGAAGAAGTGTGTTGGTACCTTGTGCATCTCTGAGCTATGACAAGAATTAAAGAACACTGCCCTGTTTTGTATGAGGAAACATCCAACACAACAAATATCGTGACAAATTCAGAATTTTCGAATATAACAGTGCTAAGAATGATTTCATTAATACTGAAAAGCACGACCAAGTTGACATTTACATAAGAATTGCTGATTGAGTGAAGGATGACGAAGAAATCTCTGTTAAATTGCTCGTGTCTGTCACAAACTCTGTCTTCAGAAATACATAACTTTGATCGCGACATCAAACCGGAAGCAAAGTAAAGAAATCAGCCATTAGCAACATCAAGCTTCGGCTATTCACACTTTGGCAGAATGTTGGCGAAGAGTGATTGTTGCACTATGAGTGAGATTGTAGAGTTTTGCATCATGCCTGTTGAAAGCAGGTGAGGTTCTTGTAAGTACATTCCGAAGACGTGATATGAAACGGTTGATCAGCTCTCATTATGGAGATCAACCAGTTCACATTTGCTCCCTAACAGTCGAGCAAATGAACCAGAAGTATTTTTCTGAACTGATATCAGTGCTGCTGACCTAGCCATCAAGCTGAAGAATCAGAACATAATGAGAGACAGGCACCAAGCTCAGAGAAGCACTCATGGACGTCGAAGTTGCAAGACAGTTTCTGTGCAGTACTGACTTGAAGGCATCATGGGAGAGAAAAATGATGCCAGCTCCTCTCCCAACATTTTTGGGAGTTTTGTTTAATGTCCCCAATCACCGGCTTTTCCGAATAAATCTTAAGCACCATGCCTCGACGGGGCTTAATTCAGCGCTGGTCGAATAGCTACTAAGCTCTGCTGGACTGTAGCCAGTAATGTCCTGGTTTCGAGTCCCATTCGGGACAATTATCTTTTATTTATTTCTCAGACTAGTGTAACTTGTATTAGCACATGGCCAGTCTTTAATGCAGGCTGTTTCCTTCGTTAGCTGAGCTAGTGAATATGTACGAAACAGGGTTGGCGAGTTTTTGCCACCAAGTGGTTAAAACCGGTTTTCACTATGGTTTTTACCACAGTTTTTGCCATGTTTTTGTCCCTTTGGCCAAAAACATAGCAAAAATCTACTTGAAGTCAAATTAGAAAAAAAAGTGTGCCCTGCAATAGTCAAATATTGGCAAATTATAAAAGCTCCCGTTGAGAATGTCACATCGTTAATTTGAAAATTCATATTCGCTTCTTATTTACCTTTCA
>JAHWFP010244173.1:0-20971 GCA_023313725.1 Lithobius niger
AGTGCCTTGTTGTCTTTTCTCCATGAACGCGCCGTTTAACCTTTTTTTCAGCCCTAATTTCTCAATCCTTTTGAAAGTATGTTTGTTTTTAGTCTTGTAATCAGGATTCAATGTTTCCATTCCTGTTCTTTCCTCAACTTTATGCATACGCTCTCCATAAATGAGCTAAGCATGCCTCTACAATATCCCAGTGTGGGAGTTTAATTACTGGGACTCCCACAGAGCTCATACCCCAACTAATTCAGAAGTATATTTAGTCTGCCTTGCCGCTCATTACCGAGTTGGTAGTTTCCTGTGCTGTGTTTCTGAAACTTTATCACTGCTCATGAGGAGCATACAAGATTATTAGTGCTGTTTGAGTCAACTGGATCTACCCCAAAACAAAACTTGTTTGGAATTCCCGCCGTGTGATGTCGTGATATCAAGTGCCAAGCTCTTTCGCCAACTAATCCGACCGAGTACTAGTTCGAAGGTTAAATTAAATATGTGAAAATTGCTTACTGCGCAATTTTCAATTATTTAATTTAACGTTTGAAGTCTTAGTCGGTGGAATTAGCTGGGCGAAAGAGCTTGGCGTTTGATATCACGACTACAAACGGCCGAAAAGCTTGACGGGAATCCTTAACAAGTTTTGTTTTGGGGTAGATCCAATACAATGACAATGAAACTCTTTTGATTAATGTTACAACTGACTCTGATCCTAAATCAATCCTCAACGTGTCCATAAACTAACTCGGTAGGTCACGGCCTCAAAAACTACGGGACAAGTTAACGTAACTGATAGAAGTCCACAGAATCAAAACCAGAATTGCTTACTTGTCCTAACACAATGGTTGTCGATTTTAAACCAGAAGAACAAGCACCAAGAAGAACCTCATTTCTACTGATTTTTTGTTTAAAATACGAACCTTAGCTAGGATGAAGTGGCAGAGAACATCTACGAATAAGTGACGGTGATAAAATAACACCCATAAGCACAAACCACCAAGAAGTAATCTGGATTTATTTCTGAGCGACACGACCTTTATATGAAAAACCATAAGCCAAATGAGAAATTACCAAGTTGGAAATTTCCCGTGATGTGTTTTTGCTGAAGTTTTATCACTGCTCATGAGGAGTATACAAGATTATTATTGCTGTTTGAGTAACCTGAATCCTATTTATCTTTTCACGTATCCGTAATTGTCTCGCAAATGTTTAATTGAAGAAGTGACAAGCCAGTGATAAGATCAATAAGTCGGGCTGAAAAACCAGGTCTAAATTCACTTTCATACCTGAAATCAAGCCTACACAATAATAAGGACGCTCTGCAATTACATTAAAGCGGGAACCGAACGGGACAAAATGCAAAAAAATTTTGTAAAGCGTCCACATCTAGCGGTAGATCTTCAGTTGTAAAGCATTCACATTTATACTTTGTTCCACACTATGTTTTCAGAAAACCGACTGTAAGACGCCACGTTTTCTTCCACGACGGTACGAGTGCAAAAATTCCGTAAACATCCCACTCGTAAACTCTAACAGTAACTGCGTAGAGCCTACAAGTGTGATATCCACATGTTTTTGCACTATTAGTGCAAGGAAACGTGGCGTCATCCAGTCAGTTTTCTGAAAACATAATGTGGAACAAACTATAGCAGAAGCGGTTGAAACAGCATAATAATAACTTTGGATTTCTGGAACACTACAAGGATTACTACAAGGAACACTTCGGTTTAATGGATAGTACTAAAAGGTACACTTTGGGTTACTAGAATGAAAATTGCATCTCCAATTCAAACGTTTCCAATTCACGCCGATTTCTTAGAAACATGCTAACTCCCGGACACCTGTTGTAGAAGCTTAGGGTGCTCCCCAAGTTCCATTGCCGAACCCCCTCCCTCCAACCCCCCACGAGAGGCCCCTACCCCTACAGTACATTTCCAGGGGGGCCCGACCTATCCCAACCCGGACACTTGGTATCACTAAATTACTAAGATTACCCGATGATAAACAAGGAATACCATAGATTACCAAAGTGGATAATCCTCTTGGAGAAAGAGTAGTTACATAGTAACGTCCACCGACGAAGCAATATAGACGAGTCAATTTACGAAAAAAAGCTACCTAACCCCCCCCCCCCCCAAAAAAAATTGACAAGAAAGCTTTATTAACTGTTTCGGCTCCATTTGTTATGGAAAATAACATACTAAACACTCGAGTTTAATCTGACAACTGGAAATGGGTCATTTTCAAGATGGCGTCCAAGATAGCTTAAAATGGATATCTCAAACACTATTATAGACGAGTCAATATACAAAATATAAATTGTGAATTGCTGCACAGGAGACCGTATGGTTAAATACATGATGCCCAGCAGTCAATCTACGACAGAATCTAGGAATAAAAAGCCGTGGTAATACTCTGCGTTTGTAGTCTTTGAGTAAAATGGGAGCTGTGCACGTTTGGCACAAAATGTCTCCTTCAATTTCGAACGCGATTGCTGTGTGGTTTAAATCACTTGTAATCTCTTTCCATTCGTTTACCTAACCCCATTACCCCATTACATAGCCAAAAGTTTAAAGCATTGGCAAATAAAATTGGATCAGAGCTGGCTCTGTCTACCATACGCTAAGTTATGATCGTGACTTCCGTTTGAATAGCTTGAGAAATTTGCAGGCTGGGTCTGATATTTACCATCTCACTTTACAGTATGATTTCAGAAGCTACGATTACATTCTTATTTCAAATGCTGAATACGAATGGCAGTCGGACATTTCGCCATGCCGTGGCTATTGCCAAGCTATGATTCTACTAACACTTAACGGCCAGATCTTGGGTGAAGAATAGCATATGCGATTAGATTGGACAATATGGCCGCCGAAAGCACCACTGATGCGATTGATTTGTCCCGTTGCGGCATTCTGACAGCCGAGGGCGATGTTGCATTAAAAGAACGCCAATGTTCCTTCCCTTGAATCACTTTGTGGATAAGTTAACGTGTTGCTATTTCTTTCTTGCGCAGAGAAGAAGTGTTACTGTGGCTGAGTGGTAACTTAAGAAATTATTTAAAAATAATTTGAAGGCTAATAAAACTTTTGTCGCGCAAATCTACGTAAAATTTAAATAATTTATTATCAAAACCGCCAAACTAGTTACCAATAGATGTCGCGACGAACCCTTTTGTACCCTTAAAGTTGTATCCCTAAACTGAAGATGTTATTCAACGTCAAAAAAAACAAAAAAAACCGAAATATCTTCCACTTTGGTCATAATCAACAGTGTAATTCGGAAGGACACATTTCAGAAAATTGACCCACATATCCAGTAATCTCTGCTACATTAATAACAGGAAATTAAGTTGGGAGACCGGCGTCGTATCCTTCCCAAGAAATCCTTGCAATGCAGTTTACTAAACCAAGCCAGCAACATCCTTCGTCAACATGGAATTTCACTATACCCATTTTCGTCATGGGTTGTTGTTTACCAAGAATGGTGCAATATTATGTCATCAAAATCTTGCCTAATGTAAATTAGTAAAACTGCGCAGTGGTATTGTTGGGGAAAAAAACCACTATTTTCTGGAAATACGACACGAGACCGTCAGAGTCGGCCTGGACAGGAAAAGGCACCTATTTGCAAATAACAATACCGTCATCTGTTAGACTATAAAGATTATAATGATAGTCAGTAATTTCTTACATAACTTATGAATGCTTAACAGTGGACACAACGGTCTGGGCTACTTGTTTCCCCTAGTCAAAAAACAATGTGACCGCTAAAAGATGACTTATGGTCTTGGGGGAGGGAAGGGGGAGAGAAAAGGGAAGTAAAAAGCCGAGGTGGTCGAAGCCGGGATTTTTGTGCGGAAACTCTTCGGGAGTACCGAGTGTTACCAATAAAAAATGGAGAATTTCGCCCCCTTCGACTTCCACAAGAACATAGGTCATCACTTTATTTACAGAATCCCTGAACTGGGGTTGCCTCAAAAACCCCAGGGTTCGACTCTCTCAAGGGTTTTGCTTCCTAGGAGTTTATTTATTCCATCACACCGTACGTCTCCAAATAAGTAGCAGCTCAGGTAGTGAGTCTGGGAGAGTGTTCTAAGCTCCTCCAGCAGGGTCCAGACAAATAGCCGTGCCTCAGAAAGACTTTCCTTCTTCTGACAGTCTAGTGTAATTTCTGGCTCGGGAGTGCGCAATGCATTCTTTTAAAAAAAAAAAAGAATACTGTAAGCCACGTCCAAACTTGTCAACATGTTTCTGGAAACGTGTTTGGAAACTAATTGCAAGCATGTTTCCTGTGTTTTTTGAGGATGTTTCGAAATTGTTTCAAATTGTTTCCAAACTATTTGCAAACAATTTGCAAACTATTAAAAGGAAAGAAAAAACAAACCAAACATCGAAAATCATACACTAAAAACTACAACGTAGTTTAGCAAGCCACCTTCATGTACTTATATACATTTCGTCAAGTAGCATTACCCAGATTCGAAATGGCAACTTCAATCCGTTGCGCAATTCCGTAACGGCAGCGCAATAAATCATCTTTCATTCGGTCCTACTCCCATCTTTGTATGTTCCTTGATTCAAGAGGAGTAGCGGTACATGCACACACACACATCATACTTTTTTAATGATGTAGATATACATGATTTATACAGTCAGCTTATGCATCACTAGCTTGTATTCCGATAGGCAAGAATATAATTTTTTGTGGGTGGGGGGGGGTGATGGCTCCCATCCCCACTCTACCGGTCTGGGGCTGCACCTATGAAAGTATAACTAGTTTCGTAATACTGGTGTTGAAATTGTGTAGTACGTTGCACGCAGTACTATACAATCATGGCTTCGAAATTATGCAATCAATCAACCACATCCACAACATTAAATGAGAGGACAATGTGCCAAATTAGCTGGTTAACAGTGTTAACCTTGGCGACTTTTCTTGGGTGAATGCTATCACGACTTTCTAAGCCCGACCCATTTTTGGAAACTCGGTGGCTTCTCTTACACCTTTTATGGTTTTGGGTGGATCGACTATGACTGCATTGCTGTTGGCAATGTGAATGTTGGTTCCAAGGCAACTATTTGGCATAGGCGCCATCCCAAACTTATCAAAATTGGTTCAATTGTCCAACGATTAATTTCTTGCCCATTTTCGACGGAAATGATTCAAGTCATATTTCCTGAAGTGGAATGTCCCACGTCTCTCGCTGTGGCCCTGCGTTAATACCCACTGTTCGTCACACCAATGGGTGGAAAAGCCATACTCATGACCAATGATTCGAAGGGTTCAGATCTTTGAACCTGCAGCCTAGAAAAATATCAAACTATACAGACTGGTTGATAAACCATCACTTAACAACAACATTTGGACGATATCTACCACTCACTATCACGTCATGGAGATAGGAACCAAAAGAAAAAAAATGACCTTTGCTCAGACGAGTGATACCGAGGGAAAATTACGCAGTAAACAGCGTAAACGACGGAATGCTGTTCGAAATAAGAGTTAAAATACACGCCGTTAATAAAAGTGCATATTTCCACACCAAAATATAACGAAGAAGCTAGAAATTTATTCAATCTGCCTCACGTATAGGATTTGGAGTTTGCACCTGAAATAGCGATAATCAAATTATAATCAATTCGGCCACACAACCACTGACAAGATTCTATCTTTATCAAAAAGAACAAGTCACTGTACAGAGCTAGACTGTTACCTAATGTTGTCTTGTGTAACTGTGCAGGGCAAACGACTAACGCAGACGTTTAAAATGCTTCAAGAATACAGCATAGGTTTAAGCTAACGATTGTTTAACGCTAAATATCCAAATCCAATATGGCGGCGACTCTTGCCAACGAAAGCTGCTTAATCGTCATTCCTCACTCGAAAGTCCGATGCCATGGAGACCTATACAACTTGGAAGAACATCTTACAAGCGGAGATGGCATGTTTTGGGCTTATATCGGAACTTATATTGGACTCGTGTTAATGGCAGGTAAGCCCATTTGGGAATTTAAGATTAGGCTTTAATAAATCAAGGTGTGTGTGACCAGAATCTGACAAAAGCAGCATGCGATGCATTAAATTTCCTCACTACTGATAAACTTTGGAACACGTATCGACCTTTCGGTAAACTCTTAGTCACAGACTGAAGATAAAGTTATAGTTTAGCAAGCATGTCTGTCTGTGAATTTGCACACACGAAATAACCTTTCTTCGTGACACTCAAAATGTTTGCGTGGCGATTTTTATCAGTAAGCTGATGCGATATATAGAATATTCCAGCTCTATTCATTCTGTAGAACGAGCTACTGAGTGGGTAGTTCTTCCAGCAATATGTTTAAGGGCTGAGAAAAAAGCCTGCTGATAACTTTGTGACGTGGCGATTATTGCGGATGTGAATCTGCATCGTGTCAGTGTGGTTAAGCGATTACTCCATCAGTCCTCTTAACCATCACTTTGGACTGGGAAACCACAGGATTGGCCTAACAACTGCTTCTGCTTGCTTATAAAGGCTCTGACACACTCAACTGTTTTCACCCATCATGTCGAAAGTGACCTGCTCGCACAACACAGTGCTGCCGATGGGTGTCCATATCCATTAAAAAAATCCATTTTCGACCATCGGCTGGATGCTTAAAAGTGTTGGAAGTCAGTAGGGCAACGGAAAGTGAAATTCAAAATGGGGTCTAATAAATTCAGCTAAGGGGTTTTGGAAGGGAATAGGGTTCCCTCGGGGCCTCATAAAACAATTCCCATTTTAGTGCCTTGAGGTGATCCAGAGGTCAACTAAAAAAAAAAACACTAACCATTAATGCCTTATTTGACTACTTTAACCAAACTTTACTCTTAACTCCAAGTCGAAGGACATTTGCAGATGACCTCCCTACCCTCTACGTGCTCTACTGCCTGAGGTTAGGTCCTAAGAGTATGTGATCAGGTGCTACACAAAAAAGCACCTACAGTTATTCAAAGGAGCAACATATACCCCTGCCACACTGGGGAAAAGTCCGGACTCCCCCCCCCCCCGGGCCCGAGCCTGACCTTTCCACGCTGGACTCCAACTCAGGTCCAGATTTGAGACGCCAACTTCGACCCCATGTTTAAGCATGGAAAGGGTTGGTGCGCGGGCCCGCACTTTAGGGAAAGATAAAAGGAAAAGCACGAGGAGGGATGGGAGAGGGTGGAGAGAAATCAAGGTACAGCGATAGCGCCAAAAATATTGTAGCGAGGGAAAGATTAAAGTCCTGACCTTGGCCACGATGTCGGAATTCTGTGTGGAAAGGAGCAAGGTAGGAAGGTGTCGGGTTTTGCCTGTGGGCACCAGCACCAAAACACCGGGGTCCAAACACCAGATGTGGTGTTCGGGGTCCAGTGTAAAGCCTGGGACAGACGAGCGAATATCAACGAGCGCGAGTCCCCGAGGCCACGATTATAACCCTTCCGAATTCCTGCGAGCGGAGAATGAGAAGGGTGACAAGATGACAGCGAGCTGACTACGAGTTGACTGCGAGTTCACCATGAGTGCTGTGGCGCATGCTCTGTAGGCGGGGGGATCTTTCCCTGAGAATGCGCGTCATCTAGTTCTCATTTGCTATTGGTTGTTGAACCAGAACAATAGCCCTAATCCTCTTACTCGCTGCGTGTTTTTCTGACCAGGCTTGACAATTCAGCGAGTTCACTGCGAGTTGTAAAACGAGGGTGACAGACGGACCAAGTTGGGGTTGAGGGGGACTAATTGTTGCCCAGCAGCAGTACGAGCACGAGTTGACTAGCTCGTCTGTCCGAGCCATAAGTCACACAGACCCAGCAGGGAATCTCCCGTTTTCCCATAGAGTCAATAACCACTGGCAGTGGATTCGTATATATGGTTACATATTTTCCTGGTTTGTATCTTAGATGATGCCGTAACTAGCAAACCAAGAGTGGTAACCCGAGTCCTCCAACCAAGTCGAAGAGTATCCTTTGCAGAAGACTGCTAGATTAATTGCCGGAAGAGCCACTCCTTCTATCCAATTTCAGCTCTTTCTTTTTCAGTAATTTATCCATATTAAAATCCCATTCTTCCTATTGTTATTCTTATGGGCACCAAACAGGGCTTGCATACTCCAAAAGGAAGATGTACAAAGTCAGTTCAAGTACTGTAAAGTTTGACCTCAATCTCACATGTTACAGGCACAGTTGTAACGTTTAATATCCCCACCAAAGTTTTAATAGTTTTAAACCAAATTGGGCTGGATACACACGCTTTATTAACCAAAATTTATTAATTCTGCCGAATCATATCTATAGAGCCATTTGCTCTGTATAGCAGGTTTTAGCCAATTTTATAGGTATGGCTTACAGATTGTGCTTTTCTAAAAATTATCGAAATTGGTAAAGTAGTTCCGAGGGTCTAAATGATTAGTTGAATTGTTTTACATTGTTTTAAACGTTGTTATTACGCAACAATGCAAATCAACAAACGCTAATCACAAGGTGTAGGCAGAAGAATGAGTGATTGGGAGCAGTAACCACTTCTGGTTTTCTGCCCACTACTTACGAAACTAAAAACCTACAATACGACGAAACTATAATAAAATACTAAGACTGAAACAAACACCAAATAAAGGTTAACAAGTCAGGTCCCCAGCCTGTTGCTTAATTCACCACTGTACCGGATGATAGATGCTAACAAGGCTGGAAGCGCATTTTGAGGATACGTGAAGAGAAAACATTATCGTTATTACGCAATAGTTTATTTAGAAGTCTGACGCCAGCCTCCCACGTTGAAAAGGTAAAAGGTCCGCTGCCTATTCTGGCTTGCCGTCACGAATAAAGGCCAAAGATGGAGAAAGAGGCTGCAGACAAACCAACGACTAACAAACATATTTGCGCTAACTGAACGAGTGAAATTCATGCTCGTCTACTTCGTTAACAGGGAGTACAGAAGACCAGCATATGTCAGGGTATCACGAATTAGAAAACGAAAAAGGGCTAAAGCCAAACAGGAAAGGAACGCAAATAAACTTTCCTGTAAGGTTTCAGATACCCAATTTCAGATACCCGTGATGTTTAGTCCACGTGAAACCTTACTGCTGTATTCCAGGCACATGTCAGTGAGGCCACCTTTTTATCAACAATCGGTCTTTTAACAATCAGATGTCTACAATCAGATCATCTTTACTGTCGCTTGGCGGCGACACATTAGCGTGTGTCTAGATGTTCATTGACTTGGAATTATCGAAAGTTAGATACACACATAGCATTACACACAATACTCTATGTTTTTCAGTTTAGGCCTGCAAGATACTCTTAAGAAAAAAAAGACAACTGCCTGACCTGGGACTCAAATCCAGACTTCCCGTATATTAGGACTGGGGTAGACCCTGGCTACCGGCTCCAGTCGAGATTAGCTGTTCAGCCTATCTCAGTGGTGACGTGACCTGAACAATACAAAGCTCGGCTGTAACCTGAAGCCAGCATCGCCCCGACAGTGATGTGGTCAGAATGCTCAGCCTAAAACGTGGACAAGTTATCGAGTTGAGTCGAGGCAGCTGAATTGTTTCTTCAATATGGAACGGGGTATAAATGATACATTAAAGTGGCACTAACACCGTTTGAAATGCGAACGAAAGTACCGTGGCGCCATCTATCGGCAATGATATTGTTAATCTTTATAGCTGTGCCGTCCTTCGCTTGGTGCAAGCAAGAGCTAGATAGTACTACATAGCGCTAGATGTTGTCAGATTTCGTCTGCTTTCAATCGGTGAAAGTGCCACTTTAATGTATCATTTATACCCCGTTCCATACTGGAGAAAAAGTTCAGACCCGGACCCAAGCCTGACCCTTCCACACTGGAATCCAACTCAGCGTTCAAGTCCTACTAGAAGTCGGGACTTGAGATGCCGACTCCTATTCCGTGTGTCAGTGTGGTATAAGGGTCGGAGCGCGGGCCAGTACTTTAGTGAACAAATTTGAGTCTTGGAGCGCTGATAAGCAATAGCAAGATAAAGGGAAAGGAGGAGGGTGTATGACCGTAACGCGATTCCCGTTTCGCCCAATTTTAATCAGTGTCTCTATTTTCAGCGAAACGGAAATTCCCGTCTTGACGAATCCCGTCTTGCCAAATAATTTTTTTGTCAAATTACGTGCCTCGCTCGCGCTACCGTGCTCGCTGTGGCTGAACATGTAACATCAGAAAGAAACCACAACTAATCACAAATTCCTTCCAATTAGGATTCAACTTTGACTTCTTCAACATCAAATTTTTGAAGAATATTTTGGTTCGGCGAAACGGGTATACGCCAGTCGGGAACGGGAAAGAGAGGGGAGAAAGGAACAATGATAGTGCCGAAAATGTTGTAGCTAGGAAAAGTTCGCTAAAGTCCGGACCTTGGATGCGATGTCGGGGTTCGGTGCGTAAAGGGGTATGGAAGGAAGAGCGTCGGGTTTTGCCTGTGGGTACAAGTATGGCTCCAGACACCAAACGCAGTGTTCGGGGTTCAGTGTGGAAGCGGTGATATGTGGTGCATCTTATATTCTCACAAGGCCAGTCTTTAACGAAGGCTATTTGCTTCGTTGGCCCTTTACCTTCTAATTTATTCTTTATTTATTCTTATTCCTTTCTTGTTTTCATTTTAGTTCACTTAAAACGAGTTTAAATTTTCTTTTCTAATAATGTAATTCTAGTCAGAATTGTTTATGACGCTACAATTCGCCAACGGGCGTGCATTAGTAAGCCTTCTTCTGATTGTTTATATTTGGATTTGGTCACTTATGCCCACAATGGAGGTCAAACGGTGGTTGCTTATTCCTAGACATGATGAACAATGCTGATCATAGACTGTAAGCACTTTTCCCACATTTTTTTTTCTCTTTTCTTTCAGGTATTGTATCCGGTTTGAGCCTTGGTCTTTTATCAATTGACTTAACAACTCTGCGAGTTTTAAAAGATGCCGGTCAGCCAAAGGAACGCAAATACGCAGCACGTATTATGCCACTCATCCAACGTCACCACCTCCTGCTCGTTACTCTCCTATTGGCTAATTCCATCTGTGTTGAAGCTATGCCTATATTCCTAGACAAAGTCTCGGACCCATACATCGCCATCATCGTCTCAGTCACTGCAGTTCTCGTCTTTGGAGAGTAAGAAGTTGTTTCTTTAATTACTTACATACGCAAAATATGGTATATTCAACTTTAATACATTGCAACTGTATAGTAATTGTCGTCTTACTAATGCAGTGATACAAGCTTTACCTGTACACTGGTCGGTGGAGGGAAAACTAAGCTCCTCCCCGCGACGCCCCCTCCTGAAATTAGATGACCACAGCCATATGCAAACCGTTGTTGTCGCCAACCTAAGAAGCGTGAACTTGGGTTCACTCTCACTCTTTTTCCGTTTTTAGGGGAAACTATGACAGCTTCGCTTACAACCAGAAAGGCATCTTTCCCTTCACAGATATACGTTAGGGATTTTTTTTTTGGGGGGGGGGGGGAGCCCAGGGAACCTAAAGCCCCTGCATAATCAATTGGCCATCACATAAAAGCCATTGTTTAACAATATCAGGCCTGAGGCCATTAGCCTAGCCAATTCGCAAGGGACGCACGCAATTTTAATTAATATTGTTGTTATTATAAATGTTCGTTAAATCTCCTGTTAAATCAACCAGGTTTATTTAAAGATCATTTTGTATAATGATTGACTTAAAGTTGAGTTAAACTTTAAAACTCATTTGAATTAATGTGTACTATTCATTATAGCGCTTAGTCTGTCAATTATAAAGCACTGTAAGTCTTTGAATTTAATTACAATCCACCCAAAACCAAAACTGGTAGAAAAACCTGCCAAGTTTCCAAAAACGGTCGGCCTTTGAAGGTAGTGATATATCATTCCACCTGGGAAAGGCCGCCAAGGTTAATCCTATTAGCCAAGTTAATCGCACATACTAATAGTTCGAAAGTTAAATGAAAACTAGAAGACTGCTACTAGCGGTAGCAATCTTCAAGTTTTCATTTAACGTCCTAAGTATTATTCGGTACGACGCATCTTTTTCTCTATGATTGGTGGACACTCATCCTTTAAATTTTAGTTTTTCTTAGTCTCTGAACCTTCCCCTTACATTTTCCACAGTTTGAAACATTTCTGTCGCATTGGGATTTATCCTCAACATGCCAAAATATGCTTTCAGTTGCTTACAGTTAACAGACACATGTCTGCTAGTGAGCGCCTTTTTATCATTAACAATCAGTTTTTAACAATCGGATGTCTACAATGGGATGATCTACTGTTACTTGGTGGCGACACACTAGCGTGTGTCTAGATACAATATGTTAGTTATTATAAGGTACTTTTTATTTAAATTCTGGTTTGCATAGAATTTATCAATCTAAGGTCTAAGGTCGTTAATAATTAACAGTTTATAAACCTTCCTGATAAACCTTCAGAGAAAAAGTTAGACGACTTAATAAAACTGGTTAAAGATAACCTCGACTCAACTTACAGTAAAAATTGCTGAGCGTTTTTGCTTTGGAACGTGTGATCAGCTACTTGGCGATTTTGTAGCCAGCTACATACGTGAACTTCAAACGATTGTCTCGTTACTGGGCGTTTGAAACCTTCACTGATTAACCTTTGTGAGACCATTTAATAGCTGGGATTTCCTCTGAATATACGCAAAAGAAATTGTTAGCTAAGGATGATGTCATGTTTGATGAAGCCTGTAAATTTGCTTTAGCGCCATTCAGCCGACAAGAATGTTATTGGGTTTAAAGCTAGTACTTCTGGCTTCAAAGTTAAAACCAAAGTTTGGAGTTCTAAAAAGAGTGTTCTATGTCATTGTTGTGGCTCTCACGGGTATAAAAGCCCTAGTTAGGGCAAAGCTAGGGATTACACATGCAATTCCTGCGGAATTTGCGGTCATTTAAAAAGTGTCTGCTGATTTAAAGATTATGACAACCTGCACAAGCAACCAGATTCTTGCAAACGTTTAATTCGGGCCAACATAAGGGTAGCAAATGCCAAATTCGGTAAACACACCCTTAGCTTGAAAGAGAAAATCCCGATAGTGTTACATCTGATTCAGAGAATACAGGTTGGCTCAAACACCGACGCTGGCAGTAGTTGTGAATCTAACATTCACAGCTTGGTTGTAAACTCTGTTAAGAGTAATAAATGGGTTATACATTGTGCCCTAAATAGTGCTGACCTTTTTGAAATTGTTGTATGAGATGTGCTGAAATGGTAAACTGAAAACCTGAGTGCTATTGTTTGCTATAGTGAACAGCCAGCTCTATTTGGCAAGGGTTAGTAAGGTCGAGTCCGCCTTGATCAATTTTATGAAACAAATTGTGTTGAATTATTGCATTTGTCTTTTCCACTCGAAAGACTAAAAACAGAAGGGGTGGGGCACTGGGAACCAGTCCAGTTTCCAAATATGCTTTGCCGATCCTTGGAGGAGGCCTTCAAGGATAATTTCCAGGAAACCCCTTCGATGGCCGAGGAAGCCTTTAAAGTAGAGGAGTTTAAACCCGGGATCAGATTGTTGCCCGGTTTCAAACCAAAACGTTTGCATTCCTTTAACAATGCTAGCTGGAGGTCCAAGCCTATTGGCCCTATAGGCCCTCTTCAAGTGATTGTGGACCTGGAGAGCAGACTTCGAGTTCTGTAGTGGCAATTTTGTTTTGAATTATTTCGAGAATTTGAGACTGTAAAAAAGCTGAACTCAAGTTTAAGTTCCAATTCTGAATCACTTGGTCTTGCTATAAATATTTAATTCGTATCAGCCCCATTTAATAAGTTTAATATTTTATATTGTTCTATTAACAATTTATAGTATTGATCTATTGTACGTGATAGTTATGTTATAAGTTTAAGAAAACTAGGAACAATCAGTTGATAAAATGTTTCCTAGACTCATATTCAAAATACCCATTTACATATGCAATGAAGAATAGTACCTCTTCTAAAGTTATGTCCATGTTCCATGAAATAATTGCATTGTTAGGCTAGTGTTAAGTTATTAGTGTCCAACAACAGACTATTAATTTACTTGCGTTGAGTTTGAAATCCTACTTAAAAAGTGGTGGTATTAGGCACGTCAGGTCAACTGCCGTTTTCCTTGTCATGATTGGGCAGGCTAAATGGATTACACGTAGCTTTCAACAAGTGTAAAAATAAGCCCCTAGCAATTCAACCAGACCATGTACTTTTTTGCATTGCTGCAAACATCCACCTGCAAGGTTGGAGTTTCGTGTTTTTCTGACTGGACTGATCTGAGCCTCTGAAATAGACTAAGTCCTAGTTTGCACAGTTGGTGGTGGTAGGAAGCTCAACTTGAATTTACGTGTGATTTAAAAATGGACTTATGCTGGTTGAATTTTCAGTCGAATTTTTTGTGAAAGAGCGTGCAGAAAATCACACGAACTTGCCTTGCAAAATTATTTGCTGGTCACTCGAACAATCCCTACACTGTGGCAAATCAGTCACCAGCTACGTTATTACTCAACCGAGATTTTACAAACTGGAATTGACTTACTAATCAAAAGGCAGAAAAACCAGCAAAAACCCTCGTTAATGCATAATTCGACTATAGTTCCAAAATGGAGATACAGTGACTTTCCACCAAATTTGAAACCATGGATTTTGAGCCACTTAATTAATGAGCCAGGCAACTTTCAATATCGAATTGACACATCTATGTTAACTTGGACTCATCACGCGTATTAGTTGAGAGCAGCAGATCCTTAGCTTGAACAATTTCCTGAGGGGTGGGGTTCGTACAATATTCCAGTTGTCGACCAATCAGATCGTCCCAATGCATCAAGATCAGTGCCAGCTAGAGATATACATCCGATTCTGAAGAGTCCAGTTTCTCCACTTCCCGAATACTCAAGATTCCACTACGCCTTATTCCAAGCCTGATGAGATAGTTCGGTCTCCATCCTAGAGTGAGTGCCAATCTCTCAAGTCTACGTTCAACGCCGCTGCTAACGTCAACTTCTAGCCCAATTGAGTATTAACATTACGCGCTAACATTAGTGCATCAATAGGGTCACTTACGTTTGAAAAGCAGACGTTACGTCCAGTAAGGCTGGTAGTCCTATCGCTAGTCATTCCAGTAGAGGTGCTGCTGGTGAAGGGCAGTCATAAAACTCTAAAGGAGAAATCGCTAAGCCTGTACGACTAAACCTCTAAGATGTGCGACGTTAATTGTGTTGAAATTTGTGGCCAATGTTCCTCTTTTTGTTCTGTGTTGTTTTTTCTCTTTTCAGGTTCCCTTCGTGTTCAGTTCAGAGTTCCTGTATAGAGAAGCAGTTTGAAGCTGCCATTTATCGGCCATGCTAACTAGCAAACACATCGTTATTTATTTTGTGTTATCTTGCTGTGTGCATAAACTTTTCTTTCTAGGTTTTCAAATGGATATGTAGCCCAGGCTACTGGTTAAAAATCAAGCCACTTGACCCAGCTGCAATTAAAGACCGGCTACAACTAGATACGGGCTGCTACTCATACTACTACTACTATGTTGCCATTGATTTAAATTTGTGTTCATAAACTTCAACGTAACGAACCAATGAAGCACAATCGGCGTCAGCATTCCGCAATACTGGTCCACGGTAATGATTTTTTTTTTTCCAAAATCAGCCATTTCGACCCAGCTAGAATTAGAGACCAGCAACTAATTCATGATTGGCAAAACACCCGGCTACAATTGAGGTCCCACCACAAATAGAGGATTTACGGTTTTTTGTTCATCTGAGGAGAGAACTTTTTTTTTCTACTTAATTTGTGTTTAACAAAATTGAAAGTTAACTTTAAAGATTTAATAACAACAAAATTAGATCACAGCTTGCAGTTGTAAATTTTAGAGAAAGGTCTTAATAATTCTAGGCAGTGTTTGTTAATAATTCCTAATAATCATTTTTCGTAATTTAGTAACCGCTATTACAATAGTTGATATTTAAATTATAGTTGTTATGTGAGGTTAATAATTGTTAAATAACTTTCAGTTTAATCTAGCAAGCGTAGTGTGGTGTTCTGGAATACACTCACACGCCGATGCGCAGGTGGCACTGTATTGTGCACCAACTACCATGTTACGATCCATCACAATCACTGGCCAAAGCCAACCAGTGGTTAATCCACGTGCATATTTCTTCTTCCAGCACAAAAGACGCTTCCTTCCTTGCGCTGCTCCCCTATGTAATCCTCGGTTTTGGAATATAGACTACACCTCTCATCCCTCCCACACGAGGGGGTAAACATGTCCGCTAAGAATTTTGAAATGTGAAATTCGAAACAGTCTGGCCCTCATTCACCCTTGCAAGCGACGAATTTTATAGTGTAGAATCAGTAATAGTTCACTGTAGTGGCCATGTTGTCCATTTGATGGTTGTTCACCTGTCCGATCAAAAGTCCATCGGATCGAAGTGATTAAACATACCAGGGGATAACGTACCATCAGATATAAAATGTGTACTTCCCATCAGATGGAATTTTTTTTTTTTGTTTACCGGTGGAAAAAAGCGTGGCCAACCAATAAGGCCTAATGAGTCCACAGGGACTCGTCACAAAATGCAAGAGTATTTTTTTCTCCTTTTGTTTGTTTGTTGTTTGAAAGTCCAAGAGATGACTCTTACCCCTGGACTCAGGAAAAAATATTTGGACTTAAAAGACTTTTTTCTACCCTCTTGGACTTAAATTTTGAATCACCGTGTAGAATAATTGAATTAGTATTGTGGTGCTGAATAGTGAATATATTACAAACATTCGATACAACACAATGGGTCAAGGTCTAGTCATCCCATCGTTGCACCAGCACGTCCACGTAACATACAAATCACCAACCAAAGCTCCTCTCCCTCCCGTTCGTGACGCTGCTGCTGACTGGCCAACCTGTTGGCAACGTCATTCAAGAATTCCTTAGCTAAGAGTAATGACCGATGAATGGTAACAGGGTAACACAGGAAGTAAAACCAATTAATTCCGCCATCTAGAATTACCCGAACATATTTGTCCACCCTCTCATATTTTCCACCCCGGCTTTCACCCAAAATTCTAGATCAATACCTCTAGATCTGGGGGTAAAAACCCCAAATCCCAAACTTCAACCCCAATCCCAATCTAACACAACAATGGCTGAACCGTAAGCCAGAGCAACAAACCATTTTAAACCAGATTATTCACGCTTACCCTAGGAACAATGGGAGTGGTTAATTCTTACTATGACGTAAAATGAGCAGTTAACTTTCACACACAGCACCGTTAAGGTTAGTTAGGGTATAGCAAATTTCTGTTAATTTTGGCTCAACACACATGGAAATTATAGTAACAAAGCATCCAAACTCAATTATTTAAATTTATCAGGCCTGTTTGACACCAATCATGAGTGTCCCGAAGTACCTACAAAGTTAAGGGAATGGATGGAAGCATAATCCATAGCTCTGCAGTTCGATTTCCAGCTTTACGACAAGATGTGCATTTTTTTTCACCTTGATGGCTCGCCGTAGAGGTGTGTTCCTGATGATGGTTCTTTCCACTTCTTCATTTGTTTACGTTTAAAACGGCTATCACGTAATTGTTGGACGTTAACTCATTATTGCAACTTGTTTAGCACTTAACGAAATTTCATAATTTTTGGCAACTTTAGCTCCCTTTTGCAAACCGCAACAACGCTGATATCTTCACAATGTCCGTATTGTGTAATGTATTTATTTTATTGTACCGCAGTACATCATCATGGTAATTGGTATAACGCCGAAACATGAAGAATGAAGGTGTAAATAGAATAGTGGTGTAAATCGGATAGGTTTACTGTTCTCTGCAACTATCCAATTTACACCACTATTCTACGACGTGTAGTTCAAAATCTAGCATCATGATGACCTCGAAGGACCATTCCAAGGTCATTTAAACTAGCATCATTACATGTCCCCCGACCCATAGTATATGTATGGACATTTTCGTGGTTCTCCTCTTAGTAGATTTGGAATGGCAGTAGGCTTCTCCAGACTTTTGCACCTCCCTAAACATCGCAAAACGTATAAACATTAAAAAAAGTCACAATGTCATCCTCTCGTTTAAAATCGGATTGTTGTGCCGACAGCTCGGAGGAAAGTTGGAATTATCTTTCATACCTTCCTCAAATTCGGTGCAGTGTTTTTAGCCACTTTTGTTGTCGTTCACTGCTTTTCTTGGCTTTGTGTGGGGAGGGAGCCGAGCTCATACTGCAACAACAATGTGTTGTCTTGTTGGAGAGCTGAAATAGACCTCCAGAATGTTGGGAAGGTCTTTCGTGCAATATAAACAGCAGCCCTCTAAAAAAAAAGTTGCCACAGAAATCAGAGCAAGTGAGACGATGTCATTGCAAATTTTTTTTTTTTTGTAAAATGATCAGTATAAAAATTTTGAAGTTGCATTTTGTCGGTAGATGTTGGCATTTTGTCTGATGGCATTTTGACGGTGGCATTTTGACGTGGTGGCATTTTGACGACTGGCATTCTGTCGCAGCACCATCGGCCGGACCTGGGCAGGGCAAGATCAACATTGAAAAGCTTCGGAAGTCACTTTCACAAGTAGAATGGGATAAGTTAATTTGTGATGTCCTTTTTGATATTAACCACGCATGGAATGGTTTTCATGCTATCCTGTTGGGTCATATTGATCTGAGCCGTAACCAGCCTAGTTCGTGGAAGGCTCCCAAGGCAGTACATTTCCCTAGGCACATTTGGCGACTTCGCCGTCTGAAACTCGGGCGATGGCGGAAATATAAGTCGGATCTGGACCAAGAATCTCTTAAGGCATACAACACTGTACGCAGGCAATACTCTGATTTGGTAGAAGCTTGGTACAGGGATAGAGCGGTTGCTGCAATCCGAGATGGAACTCCTGCTTCACTATTTAAATTATATCGGAAATTGAACTTGTCATCCAGGTCGCTACCACCTCTTCGTGTCGGTGACTCCTATATTACTGCAACGCATGATAAATCAGCGAAGTTTTGCGAACTATTTGCTTCTAACTCAATCGTTGATGATGGAAACCCCCTGGTCCCGATTTCCCAACTATCTGACCCTTACGCATCTCTTTCGCAGATCGATTTCCTAACCTCTGTGGTATTTCACACTTTAATGAAACTTAAACCAAGTAAATCTTGTGGACCAGATGGTCTCTCTGCCTTCCTGCTTCGGGGACTTGCTAGTGTCATTTGCTACCCACTTTCTAAATTGTTCACTTGTTCTTTTAACTTGGGGGTGCTCCCTGCATCATGGAAAACTGCACATGTTGTTCCTATCTTCAAGAAAGGCTCCCCTCCCCCTTTGATCCACTTAATTATAGACCGATTGCTCTGACTTGTGTGGCCTGTAAAGTTATGGAGGCTATGATCCGAGATTGTCTTCTCCATTTTTTTGGCGAAGAACTCACTTATTTCACAGGATCAATTCCTTCCTTCAAGCTCATACACCCATCAGCTTCTGTGTGCTCTCAACCGATGGACAAGTGCACTCGATATTGGTATTCCATCAGATAATATTTATTTTGACTTCAAGAAGGCTTTTGAATCGGTCGTGCACCGCAAGCTTCTTTTGAAGCTTGATGGCTGTGGTGTCGCTGGTAAGCTTAAAGTTTGGTTAACAGCCTTTTTGTTGGGGCGAACCCAGAGGGTAAATGTGGAAGACGCCCTCTCTGTTTGGGCACCTGTTTTAAGCGGAGGTCCCACAGGGGTCCGTCCTGGGTCCACTCCTCTTCCTAATCTACCTAAATGATCTGAAATTTCGTGATTATGATGCCTTTGGGTTTAAATTCGCTGACGATCTTAAGACTGGTGCTGAAAATTTTACCGAGTTGTGTACTCCCGGACTGATTTCTCTTATACATGAAGTGATTGAATGGTCTTCAATACGGCAGCTGCCTCTTCTACCCTGAAGTGCTTTACTTTCCACGTGGGAAATCAGAACAAATGCAGTAAGCATCCTTTGGGAAACGTGGTTCTCCCCTCCCTTCATGAGGTGCGTGATCTTGGAATTCATTTTACCTTCAACCTGAAATCCAGCCTCCATTACGGGGAGGTTTACGCCTCTGCCAATCGTCGTTGTGCTATAATTAAGAGATGTTTTTCCTCGGGGAATGTTTTGACACTCGTTTGGGCTTTCAAGGTTTACGTTCGGCCCATTCTTAAGTACGACACTCCGGTCTGGTCGCTATACATACTTGGTTCGTGACATCGATCTGCTTGAGGGGGTCAAAAGGCAGTTCACGGAAGGGCCTGCATGGCCTCCGTGATGTCAGCTATGAGAATCGACTTGCCAGGCTTGGCCTAGAGCTTATTGAGCTTCGTCTATTAAATTTGACCTGGTTTTAATTATAAATTTCTTCACGTCCATATCTCGGTTGACCTCCCTTTTTTTGACCTCTCACATCATGTGGTCAATACTAGGGGCCATGCTTGGAAACTCAACTTCCAGCCTTCTCATTTGGACTGTCGACGAAATTTTTTTCGGTTCGTGTTGTGTCAATTTGGAACGCCCTTAGGAGTGAAACGGTGAATACATCTTCAGTCGCTGTGGTGTCCAAGCGGGGCTTTGTCGGGAACAACTTGACAGATTTCTGAAACGACGACTCCCACCTGCCACCCCACCACCTGTCTGATGGTTCTCCTACTTTAATAAGGAGCAGTGTAAGCGGTTCATAGCCCTTCTCCTTTCCTCCCACTAGTTGTTGGAAACCATGTTATTATTATTATTATTATTATTATTATTATTATTTTTATTATTATTATTATACTTACTAGATGGTGGATAAGTTTGCCCGGCTCTGGGTAGGGAGTATGAAGATATTATTTAGGGGTGGGGGGGAGGGGATATTCGGAAGTATACTAAACTTTTTTTTTTATTTAACCTTGTCAAATACACATCTGAATACTAAGGTATTTCTTTCAGATCAGTAGGCGTTTGTTTGAGAGTCTACAAACGGGAGGCGGGGGGGGGGGGGGGACGCAAA
>JAHWFP010244174.1:0-21735 GCA_023313725.1 Lithobius niger
GTTTTCAAAAAAGGTTCATCTTCTGACCCCACTAATTACCGGCCTATTGCGTTAACTTGTGTGGCTTGTAAAGTGATGGAATCAATCATTCGTGACACACTTAACAATTATTTTGAAGATCAAGCCATCATAAACCGGGATCAGTTTGGTTTCCTTCCAAACAGGTCTGCCACTCAGCAATTGTTATTGGTCCTCGATCGTTGGACCAGTGCGCTAGATGTTGGTGTCCCTTCAGACACAATATATTTCGACTTCAAAAAAGCCTTTGAGTCTGTCGTTCATCGAAAGCTTTTACTTAAACTGGAAGCATGCGGAATTTCAGGAGACCTACTGGAATGGATTACTGCTTTCCTTAACAATCGAGTTCAGAGGGTCATAATAGAAAACACAGTATCTTCTTGGACAAAGGTTCCATGTGGAGTTCCTCAGGGTTCTGTCCTGGACCCCTCCTCTTTCTCGTATATCTAAATGATTTAATATTTAACGATAATAATATCTATGGCTTTAAGTTCGCTGATGACTTTAAAATTGGTGGGGAAAATTTAACAGATGGTCGTTGCCCTGATATTGACGCCCAAATAAATGAGGTGGCAGATTGGTTGCATGCAAAAATATTTGCATGCTGGCAGCTACCTCTATCTGTCAACAAATGTCTCACTTTCCACGTGGGTGACAAAAATAAACGCCCATGTTATTTTCTTGAAAAAGAAATACTACCGTCGTCAACGGAAGTCCGTGACCTGGGGATTTGGTTTACTAAAAACTTAATACAAAGTCTCCACTGTCAGAAGGTGTGTGCATCGTCGCTTAGCCATCGTTAATAAGTGTTTCACTTCCGGGAACATCATTACTAAAGTTTGGGCTTTTAAAGTTTTTGTGCGCCCAATTCTTGAATATGCAACTCCAGTCTGGTCTCCGTATTTGGCACGAGATATTGACCAGCTCGAGGCTGTCCAGCGCAGATTCACGAAAAGCCTTCCGGGATTGAGGGATACTATCTATCGTGACAGACTTGAAAGGCTCGGTCTGGAACTTTTGGAGCTGCGCAGAATAAGATTCGATTTAATTCTGACATTTAAAATTTTGCGTAACCTTATTTCCGTAGATCTTCCGTTCTTCGATTTCGCAACTTGCCCAATTGGTACGCGTGGTCATAACTGGAAACTTATTGTCCCAACCTCTCGTCTTGACTGTCGCCGAAACTTTTTTGCGGTACGGATTGTTCCAATCTGGAATGCCCTTGGGTCCATCACGGTGAATGCACCTACTGTCCCGGCCTTCTGTTGACAACTGAAAGCTGAACCAGTGCACACATTTTTAAAACGCCCATTGGCAGAAAGTGTTTAATTTTTTTTTTCAGGTTTTTAGATTTTAAATTTTTAAATTTTAATTTTTAATTTTTAATTTTTAATTTTTAATTTTTAATTTTTAATTTTTAATTTTGATTGCCTAGGAACGGAGTAAGTGGCTTCACAGCCCTTCCGTCTTCCTTCCACTCATTGGTGGTAAATTTGTATTATTATTATATACCACAAGTCCATGGGTTTGGTAACAACGGCATCTAGTGGCGAGAAATGTCACTAAAATTGGTAAATCTCAATTTCTTTATTTTTATTGCATAAAATGCTGTACGTAACGGATTTTAATTGTCTTTTGGTGTTTACGAGAGTCCTATATAACTGTATGTAACAACAACGCCTTATTTACTGCGGAATTCGTATCTGGAGTCAGTCGTTATATATACGGAGGTAAAAACATCGGCATGGTTTGTCAAGCCAATGCTGTGCCAAAACTGCTCAACATTCTTTTTTTAGGATTTGTTGGGAGTTCCTGCAGTTTGCAGCAAGTGGAATTTTTTTTTCCATTTAGAACCTTGTTTTGAAGCGTAAGGGATTGGACAAAACAACTTTTTTTAGGCCTAAGAGAGCCGTTTCCACAGTACTAGCTCGACTAAAGACGCCATTTGTATTTTTTTTTTATACTTCTAATGCCCCTTACAGCTAGTTCAACGACAGGTTCCAGATGCAGGCTGCATATAACTTTTTTTACATGGTCATTCCAGATCCCCCGAAAATGATGATTTTAATTTTCTTATTTTTCCAAATAACGTGCCTCGCTCGCTACGGCTAAACATCAGAAACCCGCAACCAAAACCTGGCCGGCCAAAAACGTGATCCGGCTGATGCTGAGATCTGAAGAGACTTCTGATCTGGGATATCCACGTAAAAAAAAAAAATATTTGCATGCGGGCTCAGCAGCCAATATGGAGTTATTACTCACTTGCCCTTAATAGCGGTAACAATTATGGAGGCTTTCTAATTCAGTTCTGTCAACTCGCTAACTAAATTAAACGGATATAATTAAGATTTTTTGAACGATAGAAATGTGCCCTTTCCAAGGAGACGATTAACAAGTGTTTACTTAAGATAAGGCTATTTTCTGCACGCGTTCAAAGATGACTGTATTGTCAGGAGCGAATGAATGGCGTGGGAGTGTCCATGTGTAACTCTCAATTTCTGCGCCACCGTTTGCACAAGGCCGTCTGGGAGAGGAGCAGCAGGTTTCAGTTCCTGGCCTCAAGCCAATTGATTTAACATCGCCACAACCTAACAATGCTAAGAGGTTTATCTTCCTGGCACTTGCGAGAAGTGGCGTAGAGTCGGGAGGAAAGACACGCAGTTTCTACTCCAGTAGGCCTTGCCTTGAGAAACAAAACACCTTCCTCCTTTTTAGTTCGTTTAAGCGTTAGTTCTTGCGAACTGACACATGCTTGGCCTATTCACAGCACAATATGGGTATTCTTCACACATATAGGTAAAATCCCACGCAGCATTATTTCAAACGATACTAGTTCAACAACTGGCCGGATGGGGTAATGACCCCGGGCGAATGGTGGAACAGAGAGTACATTGTGTTGGACACTCCGCTTTCATGCCGCTAAAGGTGAAAATATAAGAAAAATGGGCTTTGAGTTCAAATTACTATTATAACTCTAAAATTAACTTAGGCCTCAGTGGGGATAAATAGGATTTTCTGAAGGTGACGATTCATTGGATAAATCTTGGATTACACCTTTCACATAAGTTCGTAAGTATTGGAGAAACATTACAACACCTCTACATCGTCACAGAACATTTTCAAACGGGTGTCAAACAGCTCTCGTGTAAAGTAAAGCACTGTTGATAGCCTCGTTGGAAAGATAACATTCCCACCTTTCGTAAACGCGCAAACTAATCCATTTAACTTAGGGAGCTCACAGGAGTTCTCTGAATAATTCCCAGGTCACGCAACAGCCTATAGTTAGATTCATTTAGGGTGTAGATAAGGAGCATACTAGCACAAAAAATGTGGTTAATTCGGCCGCCATTTATTTTAACACACTGGCTCATCACCAGTTTCTATTGGGCCCAATTTTTATTATGTAGCTTTAAAGCTTTAAAACGAAAAACAAAATTTATTGGTTCTGGCCAAACTAAAGAATCATGCCTAAATTGGGAAATTTTGTCGTACTCTAGTGACGTCATAGGCTGTAAAGGAGAGGGAGGGGGGAAGGAGGGGCAGACGAGAAAATCGATACCTGACCGTACACTGTTACTTCCAATACTGCTGGGCAGATTATATGTGTCATACTGGCTGGGGTTGGCTTCTAATTCAGATTAAAAACGAATAAAAGTACCAGAAAAGATGTAGAAAAAACAAGCCAATAAGTTGCACAAGATTGTGCATCAGAAATCCGAGGTTTCACGGCTTTGGCATGTCGTTACCAAGGAAGAAAGATTAATCGAAAATACACTTGAAAAGAACTCACAGTAAAATGAAAAAAAATCCAAAGCACAAGTTAAACAAATGGCTGCAGCGACTGCCTAGTTGCACCGTTCTTCTGTACAGTTCCTCCACTTCCAATGTTGAGGCACACACCTCTGTCATGCACTACAACAGCTGTCTCTATTTTACTAATCTAAAAGCAGTAACCATCACAATTGCTGGTTAAAAATGTGTTAGCTTTTAGGCCTATTTTACATTTTAGGATTAATTATCAGCTTTTAGGCCTAATTTTAACCAGCAGTTTTAATTTCGTATGTAGCAGCTAACGGAGTGTTGGATTGTATAGTAAGCATATTCAGTTTTGCAACACGGTGCGCCTTCGTGTACACAGTTACAGCGTTAACAACGTAATGCGCAACGTAGCGTGTATATAGATCAGTGGGGAAGTGACGAGAGAGACGCTGTTGATGAAGCCAACGGCGGCGACTCGTAGGAACTTGACGTTGCCGTGGTAACACTTGCTTTTAAGCCTAATTTTTTTTAATGCAGTTTTGATTTCGTAAGTAGCAGATAGGCCTAATGGAGAATTTGATTCTACGGTAAGCCTATTCATTCATGCAACAATGCGACGAGAACTATTTTAAATGAAGCTAATATCCATTTCTTTTTATTGCGTGTTATCTTAAGATTCCAAATCGACGATCAAATGTTATTATTTAATTTAGTGACGTCGAAGAAGTCTATTAGCTATAAGGACGTAACGATGTTTTTATTTGCCATGTTATTTAACTAACTTCTCACACTGAATCGAACGTTGTAAACAATGGTCGTCAATAGCTGGTACTGTTGCGAAGTTGAAAAAAGTGACGGACGGACAAAGTCGTTGCAATAGTCTTCTCAGCCGGTGCGGCTGTACAGATGACTAAAACCTAAATAAAAAAGTGAATCTAAATCAGAATGAAAACTGACTATAGAAGACCATCGACTCCCTACCTTCAGACGACTCCCTTCCTTGGGAGACTGAAAATTGCACCAATTTATATAGTTAGGGCCTTAGCGGGGAAAGTTGGAAATGCCTACTTTATGAAAAATTGGAATACATCTTGGAGTTGTTCGTTTTCGGGCAAAATGTGGTTATGAACAGGCAGGCGTTGGGTAAGCATGCTCAGGGTTTCTATAGCCCCAGGAAAAATTTTCCAAGGTTAAACCATTGTTCATGATCATGGTCTGCCATTGTTAAACCAAGAGGGTAAATTAGGACCAACCATTGTTATCCAAGGATTGAAACAAGGTAAACGTTTCCTGTTACCATGGTAACCAGTGACCATGGTATTGAACGAGGTTTAGCCGTGGTTTAACCAAGGCGACCCATATTTAACCATGGTTAACCATGGTTCTTTTTTGCTGGGAATATGCTTAATCTGGACCGGTATTGTATTACCTGAAGTGTATCTTGTGCACCTTACTAGTTTTTGGGTCACCCATCTGATTCATATTATTATTTTTTTTTATTTAGGTTGCTGGTGCCTCAAGCTCAACATCACCTTGTCGCTTGGCTAGTGTAAGTGCAGTTCCCGAGATAATATTTCCTGGTCCTCGTCCAGATTCTCCAACAATCATCCCCGCTCGGCCTGCTCTCCCACTCAAAGCTTCACCTACACTAGCTGAAGAAGATATCAAGTGAGTTTTAGTTTCATATCGTTCACAATCCCATGAAAGTTATGACATCCACCCAAAACCAAAACTGGTATAAGAGAAGCTGCCAAGTTTCCAAAAAGGGTCGGCTTTCCATAGTAGTGATATCATTCAACCAGGGAAAGGCTGCCAACGTTAATCCTATTATCAAAGTTAGTCGCACCGAGTATACTTTGCACGTTAAATGAAAACTTGGAGATTGCTCAGCAATGTTCTGGTTTCCATTTAACTTTCGAACTATTAGTCGGTCCGATTAACTTGGCTAATGGGATTAACCTTGGCGGCCTTTTCCTGTCTGACTGGTATCACTACCTTCAAATGCTGACACTTTTTGGAAACTTGTTGGCTTGTCTTTTATACCTGTTTTGGTTTTGCGTGGGTACAAAGGGCATCGAGCAGGATGTAAGGTTGTCTTAAAAAAACATCACCCAAAGTGATAAATAAATATAGATGCAAACCTATTTCCGATGCCTTTTGGACTTAAATGTCCGCCTGCCTTAGCGGGAATTGAACCCACTACCTTTGAGACCAAAGGACGAAGTCCTACCGCTCAGCCATAATGACAATATTCCATACTTTTCAAGGCCTGGAAAAGGTTCTTACGAAATTACAACATATTCCAGCTTTTCCAGCTAGCGTAAGTAGGTTCGCTTAAATAGCGCAAAAGGAAACGTAAATAGGTTTGCATCTGTATTTATTTAATACTTTTCGAGCCATTTGACTTTCCGTCATGTTGATCACCTTATTTCACGCTTTGTGTGTTCCTTTCTGATCACTTCGTGTGAATTGCAAACAAGCATCCTTCTAGTGCACACTGGACAGTGTTTGGTTATATGCATAGGTAAGCGTGTTAAATGCTGCCTATATGGACGTTTCCTTTTGGCCATGTCAGTATGGCTGAGCGGTAGGTCTCCAATGTGGAGGGTTCAATTCCTGCTCAAGCAGTCTGACATTTAAGTCCAAAAATAGGTTTGCATCGGTTTGCAACATAAATAGGTTTGCATCGGTATTTATTTACTGGAATCAGTGTTACGAAAGAAAAATTCTACTTTGTCCCAACACTATTTTAAAAGACGTACACTGGCTTTATTTTGCAGAGAATTCTTCATTCCCATCACCCGATGTTCCATAGTTCGGTATCTCCTGGAAGAACCCGATTTATTCACGATGGAAGAAAAACTCCTGTTCGAACGATTTTCGGCTGCTTTGGACGGCGTAGTATGGCACCGTTTTACTGGAGTACAAGAGGAATTAAAAGTAAGAATTAGTTTTGTTTTGTATAATTTTCTCAGACTTTAAAAAGGAGGCCTCAGGTCTTGAGGCTAACATTTTTGTAAGGTCCCCCAACCCCTTAAACTACGCCAAACCATCTGGAAGATAAAAAAGAAAAAAACAACACTGGTTACTTGTTTATACTTTGGGTTGAAAAGCCTCAGGTTCCATTATTCACGGACAAATTAAAAAATTTGAAACGTGGAACATCAACCCCAACTTATCCCACAACACTCTGGATCTCGGAATAGATTTAAAAAAAAGTCTTTCAACCATCATCAAGGATTGCACTAAACACCAGAATAAATCTTTTCAACATAAATTTCGTAAACGAACTTTCCTTCAGACCTCAAAACATGTAGAAATAAAAACTTTCCAAAATGAAAACTACGTTAATTTTTTCTTCAAGTCTATCTGTTATTTTTTAATGTGATTACCCACCCATGAAACCAGAAGTTGGCTTCGAATAATGGGATCTGAGGCTTTTTTTGTCTCGAAATGTAAACAGCCAATGTGTTTACACATCGTCGTGTGCGTTTTGCCATGCTATTAACGTTTACGAAATGTTCACTCACATTTTGTCTTCTTTCCGAATCATTTATTATTGAAAAACATAAAAGCTTTTAATAAATGCTGTGACATTGTGTAGCTAAACCAATGTTCCTTCTTGCGTGAGCTGGCAGCTCACTTACAATTGCAGCTTCTGTGTGGTTCACTCTTGGGATCCCTCTCTCACTGGTCGCCCATTCCATCGGCCGTTCCACAAAGCTAAGTTCCAGGTCCTTTACTTTTTAATATCTTCATCACCGTTCGAGGTCTACTCTTTGTTTGCACTACAGCCACTGATTACTTTGTGTTGCTCTCGTTTTTACTGTCTTTGATGTCTTTCGCCATCATTGTAAATCAATTAAATAAGGAGATGTGCACGGATTGCTATATATAGAATAAAAGCCACAGTCGCACAACAGTTTAAGTGGCTATATTTCGATGTTTGTAGTCGCATCTTCATCCGACACACAGTTTCAATACAGTTTAAAATTTATCTCATCACATTCCTTGTCATAAATATCCAACAACATTTGTTCCAGTGGTGCTGGGTGCGGGGTTTTTATTTTAACCATAGCGGAAACCAACCTTGCCAAGTGTTCTAATCCCTACGCCCACAACTTAAATAACTTAAATTTGCTGCACGCTACCTCCACGTGACTAGTTTCACAAGAATTTACAGTGTAAGCATCTTTTGGAGTCTAAAAAGATGCTTAATACGGATACTCTGTGCACTAACGAGCAGAGAAAAATGTTGCAGTGGGTAAAGGGAATACAGCAGCTGACCGCCACACTTAACTAGGTAATCTAAACAGAAAATTTCAACTATTTAGTCACATCAGCCGCTGTTAATGATATGCACTGGCTACGGCCCAGCAGTGGTGATTAATAGTTCATTTTGGCTATTAATCACCACTACCAAAGACAGTTCAAAGAGTTACCAAATTTTTAAAATACTTGTGTGATGGACGTAAAATCAAAAAACAGGCATACGATGGAACAGGTAAGTGTTTTAATAATTTGGTAACTCTTTGAAGTGTTGCTTCATTTTATGATGCCTAGAGTACAAAATGAACCACTAATCACCGCACTGGAATAAATATTGTTGGGTATTTATGACAAGGCATGTGCTGCGATAAATTATAAACTATATTGAAACTCTGGGTCTGATGAAGGTATGTTCGTTATGTTTTTTGTGGGGGAGCAACTCGTTTTTCGTATAAATTTTGTGATACAATACTCCTTTTTTTGTTTGCTTGTTAACTGGTACCCCAAAGAGCACAAAAATGCTTGTTGCTACTTTCGAAACTTATGCAGGGGGAAGAGGGGGGAAGCACTTTGACTGCAAACATCCAAATATAACCGTTTTGTGGGACTGTGGCTTTTATTCTGTATATTGTAAAGCTATATAAAAAACAACGATTAGCAGATTGGTATCTGTAATAAAAACCAGTGATATTAATGCGAAAACAAAATACTCATCTTTACACTAGTTGCTGAGGTATGACTGGTTGCGAATTTCTGAGTCTGTTTCGGTAACGTGGCTATTGAATGGTGGAAACTCAACGGGGTAATTGTAGCACTAAGTTATGTATGGTTGACACCGGAGTTGTTGATTCAATACGTCCTTTTCGTAGCCTTGCGCATGGACGAAATAGAAGCAAGTCTCGGACACCTATTAACACTTGTTTACAAGCAAAGCGAAATTGGTGACTATACAGCGGGTAGACGACAGCGTGAAGCCAGTTGTGGGCGTAGGCACAATGGAGCGCGATGTCATGACCGTAAAGAAACGTATCTGGAACTACGTCTTTAGTCAACCCCCATGCCACAGTCAACAAAAGGGCATGTCCAGGCAGCCAGCAAACACCAAACGTGATGACAACGAGGCTCATGGCTTTGACCGCTCTCAGTTTTGATTGCTGTGAATGAGGAGCCTGTGTCACGAATCTGTTGGCGTGGGTTGTGGTGTACTGACGAATGTTGGCTAAGACAGTTTCTATGATGCATTGGTAAAGGAATCCCATCGTCAGGATCGGGATGATGTAAACCAGGAAGACAGAAAGAGTGTGATGGATCATGGGAACAGTTCCTTTGGGAATACAGAAACTGTACTTCATTTGTTGGTCTTGTGGTCTTGGAGAATCGATAACGGAGTAATATCCCGTAATGCCTTCACCGAAGAAAAGTGGTATTTGGTAAACGAACGCTACGACCCACATGAGTGCGATGATCCTCCATCGGTTGCGATTGCTCAAACTCGAACTGCCACCTCGAAGCATGACGATTGACCGGTACCGTTCAGCGGCGATGACCACCATACAAAGCACGCTGTTGAGGACGGCAGCAAAGAAAAGGACACTGATGGTGGCTTTAGCAAAACAGTGAGTGTGATCAAAAGGAATGAAAAAGATACTGTCGAAATAGCCATTGAAGGGTATGAGCACACCAATCAGGATACCAGACAGGCACATGGAAGCAATGTAGGCGTTCATAGGATGAAGGAGGCGGGGATGAACTATCAACGTAGCTAAAACCAAGACGTTGCCAACCAGGATCAAGAAGATGTCGATGCATAGGAGAACTAACTGGCTCAGCTCGTACCCGTACCGGACTTCCATTCATCCTGTAAATATACATTACAAATTAAACTAGATTAGGCAAAGTAGAAAATTAATTTTTAATTTAGCCTCCTAACCATTTCACAACTACACGGTTACGTGGTCAGAGCAGACGTGAGTGGACAAAGGGTACATCGGATGCTTGAGGTGTGTTGCATGGGTAGAATGGCTGCTTCCCTTCCGCGGTAGGAATAGGGGAGAAAACCCCTGGCACCACTGTTAGTCTGCATTCTGAACAGTGGGGGAGGCTGCGATTCGTGCAGGAACGACAAACATCCTAAAGCCTCGCCAGTCAGAACTGCCGGAATTCACTGCCGGACTACACGAAGAATGTTTCTTCGGTGGTAATGAAACGCAATACATGATGTGCTTGATGTAAGTGTACTAGTACAACAAACCCTCTGATATGTGGAAGAATATGTCGGTGGGATAACTGATGCATGGGGGAAGTGGGGAAAGGATAGTAACGTTTCCATTCTGCCTACTCTACTCACTTGATTGCAGATGTCTGCTCTTGCCCCGTCTGCTTAGCCATGCCACCTTAAGAAATACCATCAAGGAAGTCAATTTTTTTTAAAAATTAATATACAATAACATCGATTTTTACTTGAGTATGTTGCCTTTGAGTCCAAAGTAAAATTATGTTTTGTGATTGTGGATGGTTACTTTAAAGGAACCCCCTGACAGGGTAAAAAATCGCAAGGACTTACGCAGCAAATTACCATGACAGTACAACAGTTTCATTACTGCATCAACGTAGACCGACAGCACCATTTTTAGCTTGGATCGTGCCGAAATTATTGGCGACAGAGGGAGCTACCAGTTTACACTTGGAGTCGACTGAGGTAGCCCTACTGACTGTGAGATGTTTAAGCTGTCGCTTAACTGGATATGCCGAGTGGCACATAATGTTGGCACATTTTAAGGTAAGAATGGCGCCTATGGCTGCATCTTGTGGTAATGCAGTAATGGAATTGTCATATGTTACTTGTTCCCACTGCTGCTTTTGTGTCCAGTGTTGTGAAATGACCCAAAGGAAAAAAAAGTAAAATACCAAAATCTTTTTCTTGCAAGACACTTTTTTAAAATTAAAATAGCAAAACTCACACATACCTACCCTCCAAAAAAAAAAAAATTATAATAATTGCCCAACAGGACTGTGTGAGTAATTTTTTGGCAAAGGAGTGAGGTACTTTTGTTGAGAGGTTTCTTTTTGTAACTAAACATTTGCTACAAATCTCGAACATATTAAATTTTTTTTCGCAGCCTCAGTAAAAATAAATATTTATCTATCTCGTGGTAATATTCATGCACTACGGCATCACCAGTCTTGTTTAACACTTGAATGAACTCAAGCTGACGCATGGCGAAAGTTTTATGTTGTGTTTTGAAATGAAAATTTTAACGTGCGAGCAAATAAAGTCGTAGTTTATTTTCTATTTTTTTCCCACACGGACATAAAAAAAAGAAAAAGCGGGGACGCTATACGAAGTATTAATACCTGTGGCCTTAGGAAAGTCGAATGTGGCCTTAGGAAAGTCGAAAATGGTTAAGAATTCGTCAAGATTATCTTTGAATTATGAAGGATGTCTGTTGGGCAGTGATTAGTATAATTCCATTTGAGTGGATTTGAGTCATTTACCCAAACATCCTGTGAATGACAAATCAAGACAGTTAAATTTCTACAAATTGCTACTGAGATGCACATGCATTCAGGTCAATTCCAATAATGTTTCTTGTTGCAGAAAGAAATTATAATCAGTTAATTTTTGCATTAGTTCCTAGAACGATTCTTTCCCTGGAGGTTTTTCGGTGTTCAGTAACTGCCAGCGCTGTAACCCGACTACGCATCTGTTCTGCGCAACCCCTCACTGTATAAGCGCATTTGTGCATTCTTTTGGCCATCATTTTTCCTCCAGAGTGTGTCCACGCCGGCCTGTTTCCCGACATTCGTCCCGAAGATCTCCTAGCCACGACTCTCGAAGAAAAGGATGTCCGTCTCGTCCGCTGAGATTACGGAGATTCCTCTCCTGCCCCCTATCGTGCCCGCTGTTGACTATGATGCTCCCGCATTCACCCAACCATCTCTTGTCACGAATGTGAATGTGAATGCGAGTGCCTCTGATGCAGGAGCCAACACCACTGCAACTTCTTCACTGCAAGGTAGTCAACATTCACCAACGTCCAGTCTACACCTCTCAACTTTTGAAACAGATTTCCAGGCTGCCCGAAGTGTTTTGTATGACTTCATCGTCAACGCAAACGGTTAATGGCCACCAAACACTCACCAGATCTGCATTTGGATTTCTCTTCCCACTCGTCCAAGGGACCACTCCGCTTCTCACAGCGATGTCAACAGGATGATGGATCGTGCAATTACCAAATTTGGTCATCGGAACACGTCTGCCATGCCCCCACCGTCCATAACTCCATCCGTTAAAGCCAAGAGCACCGATGAGTGGGTTGCCACGACGTTCTCTTCCACCACAAACGTTCTTCAACAGCTCACTTTCATTCAATGAAATTTTGCTCCTCCTCTTCTCATCGGCCCCCACCAATAGTCGCTGACCCAATTTTAGACGACCCCGACCGTGACGGATTGAACATCGACACTGCTTCTCTACTGAACCAACAGTTAACGAATGCGAATGTGAACGCGGATTCACATGCAATCGTCACTCCACACGCTGACACTCCTCTCACAAGTGTGAATGTGAAAGTCTCTTTTCATGGCAAGCAAATAAGAATGTCGCTCAGTCTGCACGGCAAATTCGCTTCTCTGACGACTCAGCAGCGGGCAACACCACTGCGATCCCACTTGCTGAGCTTCTAAAACAGTAGAAGACGTAATCCCATATTGCTTACTTTACAAACCTTCCAAATCCTAGGATGTACCAATAATCAACCGAGGATTGACAACTGGATTCGGCTTTGCCCTGTGAGACAAGAACATCAAGCAACATTCTCTTCTAGGCCAATCGACGACCCGCTAACTTGTTTGTTGCACAACAGTGGCGCCATCTTATGACCACTTGAACTAGACCAAGAACTCACGCCTGCTAGACCAGGCCGTGAATCCTCCTCCCGCCCATCCATCGAAGGAGCCACAGTGACAAAAAATTTCGACACATACTCCGAATTGGAATTGTTAACAGCCGAGGTGAAAATAGATTTTGGAACTGTTCTCCACATCCACAAACTTGCCGAAATTCCAAATTTTGTGCTTTTCGAAAACGACAGATGCATTCGTCTTGACTTAAGAGACGCATCACAAGCCGACGTTTTAAACACCGCAGTTAATGCACTAATGCGAGAAGTTCTCCTCTGGTCCATCCCGGGCTGAGGTCAACGCACTCTCCACTCTCATCTCTTCCAGAAGACGTGCTTTGCAACCTACCATGCTATGAACTGGTTCACAAGGGCTTTATTCGACGACATCCTTCTAATGCGTGACATCGCGCTAAGCACAGCTTCAAACCTCAATGACTCAACCAAATTCAAAAACTACGTAACTAACCTCTTCATGAGACGGACACTCTTTTCCATAGGCAAATTCTCAACTTGATGTTTCGCGGAAGCCAAAAGCAGCAAAGAATTTCCAAAGAATTTTCCGAAACCTTATCAAAACAAACCTTTTTCCAACCAGCGATACTGAAAACTGGCCGAAATCAAAACCTCAGTCGTCCAATAATGACAACTGCAGCTCAGACTCCAATCAACCAATCATCCCACCCCTACTCAACCAAAAACAAAAACCGCAATGAGAGGGAAACAACCCCGGACAGGAGAAGCGGAAGTTCATCTCCGGGCAAGAAAAGCTTCCCCAAACAGGACCAGTGACGCCACCACACCACTTCCACATCCTGTCGACGATTGTCTACGACATAACCGCCCCGCCTGGCAAAAACTGACAAACAATCAACAGGTGCTTTCCATATCCAAAAGGGTTTCCGACCGACATTCATCAAGAAGCCACCCCTACATTCCTCCCTTGGGATCTTTCGTCACAACCAACGCCAAAATTATCAGCAGAGATCAACGAACTACTTCAAATGAAAGCAATACAACAACGCCATCCTCCTTTTGGACCAGGATTCTACAGCCACATTTTCCTCTGATTCAAGAAGTCGGGAGGGGAACGAATGATCTGAAACCTGAAACCACTCAACCACCACATGGAAAATCACCACTTCAAGATGGAAACGTTGGAATCAATTCATTTTTCACTAAGACCCAACGACTGGACTGTTTCATTACACTTAGAAGATGCCTACCTTCATGTCCCCCTCCACGTATCCATCCAACACATCTTCTACTTCCTTTATCAAGACAAAGTCTACCAATTCCGCTGCCATCCATTCGGCGTAAACGCAGCCGCATGGATCTTCACACTCATCCTAAAACCCATCCTTGCATACCTTCATCAAAACCAGATGGAAGCAAACACCTACCTCGACGACTGGTTGCGAAACAATCCAGACCAAGCCAAACTTCAAAACAACAGGTACTACACCATCACCCTACTCAACCAACTGGGCTTTGGGGAGAACCTCAAGAAGTCCAAACTTCAACCAGCACGGGAATTCATCTTTCTAGGTGTTGCCTTCAACCTCAAAACAGCAACCATCATGCCCTCCCCGGACAGAATAGAGGACATCATTCATCGCGCACGGATTTTCTGCCGCCATACCGATCACTCTTTAACAGAACTAAATTCCTTGATCGGAAAGATGGATTCCGTGGCGAATCTGATCCCCTACTTTCTGGTCCTCTCGAAAGGGATCTCAGCCTTGTTCCCTCAGACGCCTTTCCAACTCTATGCCTGAAGTTGCACGCTTTCTGGCAAGCCTTATTGGACAGACAGAGCAGCAATAAATTGCGGACTATTAAAGGCACTGTCGAGGAATGGCACTCGGCTTATCGCCGCAGTCGCCATGAAGAGGTGGTGTTGGCCCGTTTACGCGTTAATCTCACTCGACTTATCCACTGTTTCCTTTGGCGGGGGCGGGGGGGGGGGGGGGTGACTAAATACGGATGCAAACCTATTTACGTTGGCTTTTGGACTTATATGTCAGACTGCCTGAGTGGAGAATCGAACCCACGACCTTTGAAATCAAAGGCCAAGGTCCTACCGCTGAGCCAGAGTGACACGGCCAAAAGGAAACGTCCATAGGCAGCATTTAACATGCACACATATACATGTAAGCATATGACCTCCTGAATGTCATTGGTGTCGACCGCCACTTACGGTCTGACACTTGCTTGTTGATTGGCACCGTCTTACTGGTGTTCATCGCCGTTTCCATCTTCCGCGAGACATTGCGTATCAATTAGGCGATAAGTCTGTCCTCCTGTCCAGAGTGTTTCGTTTTTTGCAGGTGGTACAGATGTATGACAACATAATTTCTCTGTAATGTGTGGTGCAGTGGCTACCTGGACTACTGCACTGTGACTGAGGTTGGCGCTAGTGATCTAGCTGTCGACGCACCATTAAGCCTCAATCCACCCCCCCCCCCCCGACCCCGAATCCCTACGGCAGATGGATGACCAGGCCGCTTCATCATTTTCGAATCAACAAGTGGGGAAAGGGCCCCTTCCACCCAAGTCAACATTGCCTCACAGGTCTGGATTTCCCAAAGGAAACACACCTTTGGTGGTCAGACGTCCACACCCTTTCACAGTCAGTTCCACTGCACGAGCCACGACCAGACACCCTCTTATTAACCGATGCCACAATGGAAGGATGAGGAACCCCATTGGTCACCTAGAAACATCAGAAACTTGGACGGAACAAGACAAGGATCACATTAATGTCCTGGAGCTCAAAGCAGTCCTCTATGCCCTCTCACACTTCCAAAACTTGTCAGGGGAAAAGTTGTACAGGTCCAAGCAGATAACGCAACAGCGGTGGCCTACACCAGGAAAGAAGGCAGCACGAGATAACCTCTTCAATATTCCTTCTCTGCTTCCAACTTGGAACAACAGTCATTCCCCTCCACACCCCTAGCAACAGGAATGTGATTGCAGATTCTCTCTCCCGTAAGAAACCACCCACGGGAGAATGGCTGTTAAAGAAATCCATCTGCAAATCAATCTTCACCATTTGGGCAAACCAATGATAGACCTTTTCGCCACGAGGCACAATACCAGACTTCCCCTCTTCGTACCCAGTCCCAGACGAGAGGGCAACAGCAGTAGACGCTCCAACCTTCCCGTGGAACACCCTTTACACCTACCTCTTCTCTCCGTTCAAGCTGCTCCCACAGGTCCTGGAGAAAATCTCACAGTCAGGCAGCCTCTTCCTGCTAATAGCTCCGAACTGGCCATCGGCAGCGTAGTTCCCGCTCTTCCTAAACCTTCTGGTCGACGATCCAAGAAGCCTACCTCTGATGCAGAACCTTCTAACTCAACAAAAGGAAACCAATTTCCTCCAAAATCTCACCACACTTAATCTGCACGGTTGGCTACTATCATCAACTCCTCAGAAAGGCAGCCATTTATAAGGAGGAAGCTTCCAGGATCGCAGGCCAAGCCATTAAAACATCAACCAACCAGATTTACGACAGCCACTGAACAAAATGGTTTCATTGGTGTAACAGAAGAAAAATCAATCCTGTCAATCCCCCTGTTGCCAAACTTTTAAAATTTCTGAACACTCTCTTCTCCAAAGGACTAAAAGGCTGAACGATCCTCGTCTATTCATTAAGTCTTCAAAGTTGCAGGAAGCACCCAGCTACTTGATGACTACAATATCTCATCCTTAATAAAATCCTTCGAAATTGAACGTCCAGCAACAAAACGTACCTTCCCAGACTGAGATCTATCCATCGTCCTAAACGCAATTCTAAAAGAACCCTATGAACCATTCCTAAACAGCCCCATGGTCATCCTCACCAGGAAAACCGTCTTCTTAACAACCTTAGTATCAAGTTCCCTATGCCACGAGGTGCATGCACTTTCAGCTGACCCAGCGTACTGCATATTTGCTCCTGACAACACTTACGTCACACTAACACCAAGAGGTGACTTCCAAGCTAAAATACAACAACCCTGCGAGCCAACCAAGCCAGTCGTCATACCGGCACTAACCTACATCGTTAGTGCATTACGGTACTACATCACCAGGACAACCAACGAGGGCCTTCGCAACGGACGAACGCAATTCGTTTTACCCTATGAAAGAGTCTTTGACGAAACTTCAGCCGCAACCATATCAAAATGGATTCGTGAAACGATTCAAGGCACTTATGACGACTCCAGCATCAATTGCAGTGAAGAGGGCATCAGAGTAACAGCACACAAGTTGAGGACACTCTCCACATCCTGGGCATTCCACAACTCCATTCCAGTTCCGGACATACTCTCTGCAGCTTCATGGCAAAACAGCTCCGTTTTCACATCACATTACTTCAGAGAGATGACGAAGCAAGCCAGTGGATTACATCGTCTGGGCCCGGTCGTAGCTGCCAGATATGTAATCCAGCTTCCTTAAGCACTCATAAAATGAAGACGGAAGCAAGACCTCATCTCTAAGACAACGGTCCTTTTAGGGTCACCACTTTTTCCGAAAAAGAACCAAAACCCCGGTTTCTTGTATTCTGAATAAAGGCGAAGTTAGTGAAACTTTTGGGGGGGAACAGCCGGCTCGTAACCCTAGGGCACCCGTCAGTCTAACTGTTAATGCAAAAATTAACAGGTTATAGTTTTTTCCAGCAACAAGAAGGACAATTTTGCCGGCCCTCCTGGTAGGCCGGCTGAAACTTGTTACTTCTGCTTGGAAAATACATAACCTAACCCGCCCTACCTCCCCTCTTGAGTCATCGCCTGACATATTGAGAGGTAAAAATGATGGCCAAACTAATGCGCTTAAATAGCGAGGGGCTACACAGAACAGATGCGCAGTAAGGTTACGGCGTCGGCGAATACTGAGCACCAAAAAACCTCCAGGAAAACAGCATCGTTCGAGGAACTAATGCCAAATTTAACAGGTTATGTATTTTCCCAAGCAAAAGAAACAATTTTCAGACGGCCTGGCAGCAGTGCCGGCAAAATTGTCTTTATGAGTCAAATTTTATTCTAACGAATTCATTGCCATTTATCAATACAGTTCAATTTAGCCTATATCCATCCACATTATTTATAAATTCGAATCCAGGCATTCGAATCAATTACTTTACATTTTTCGTTCTGACAAATTAACTCGCATACCTGAACTTCCCTTTAATCCAATCCCAGTCATTTCCAGACACTTCAGCAAATATTTGTAAACAATTCCACCTAATCCCAACAAAGTCCAGCAGAATTTCGAACAAATACAGGCAAACTTAGGAAATGGCCAAGATCTTAACGAATTTGATTAAGGCCTTAGCTATAACTGATTTGAATTTTAGTGGAATTAGCTTGCATTTAGTGTAATTGCATATACAGTCCAGATCAGATGAATTCATGTCTTAAATGAGGCGGTTCAAGTCAAACTGAATTCAAATAAAAACACCAACTCCACACCAACGAATAATTTTGCAAGCAAAACTCAACCATAATACGGACAGAATTGATGACCATCAAGTCAATTCTTACCATGCGTGATTTTTATAATTTCGATGACTACCCGAGTTGAAATTAGGCAGTAATGACATTAATTCCATCAATTCACTATCTGGGATTTCTAATGTTGAAGTTAATTCCACCGGTGGAATTGAGTCCACTAATTCGAAGTCCTGAATTGACCTATGTCCGTCGCTGCTGTTAGGAATGTTGGAATTACCTGCATAACTCCGTATCTGTTACCAACTAATCAGAAAATGGGTTATGAGTAAGTTCTGAACAAACGTGGCAATTAAGCACTTCGTTTGGATTCAACACATGCTTTCTACGGAATAAAAAGTTTGTTGCTGTATCTATTGCAAAATAATAAAAGTTCTGCTCCGACTTTAAACGACGAAAAAGAACATAAATTCTCCCTGTTTTCATGCATACCATGCGTATACTTTTGCAACATTTACATACGTTTGAGTGAATGTAGCAAAACCGTATCGTACGTGGAGGAAATCAGAAAAATAAAAGCGTTTGCAACATTTACATACATTTGAACTAATGTTGCAAAACTGAGTCATTTAGGAAAGCCAACAAGGAGGCAGGCACCTTTAATAAATGCAATATATCATTAAATATGATTGTAGGACCAGGGGGCATCCCTTTAAACTTACTGTCCAACCTAATGTGCGAGATTGTCGTAAGTTCTTCTTCTCGCATCGTGTTGTTAAAATGTGGAATGGACTGCCCACAGATGTGGTGACTTCGCCATCATTAGCATGTTTTAAATCCAGACTCGGAAATTTTGGGAGTTAACGAAGTTTGCCAGGTGGGCTTAGCTATTTTACTTTTTGTGTTTTATGGGGCTCTTTTTTTTCTTCTTCCCCAGCCTCCTTTTTATTGTTCTTAAACTTTTCTTTGGGCAGGTGTTAGTGGTCACCCATGACCCTTCCTGTTCCCTCTGGTGCATAAAATGTTTTTATTATTATAATAGATCTACTGACGCAAAGAAATATGTTCTGCGTTTTCATTTGACTAATTGAGTTTTATTTGAGCCTAGACACCTGCAAGTCATATAGCCAGTACTAACCTAAACCTAAAACTCAACCTAACTCCAAAGATCCAACACAAAATCACCTGAGAATCCTCACTAGCTAAACAGAGTGCACAATCATCAAATAAGGTCTACAGCAGAACATCAATAGCCCTCCGATGGAAATAAGTAACTCATATGAAGGAACTCAGCTTTTCGTGTCGTAATTGTAACAATGAACCGAAAAGACACATAAATTAAGGTGATACCTGTCCAAACAAAACTGCCAAGGATCCTGCCAAGTATTTTCGCTGTCTGACGTTGTGATATCAAACACCAAATTAATCCCAAGAACTAAGAAATCCAACGTTAAATGAGACACTTGAAAACTATACAATAAGATTTTTTTCATATTTTTTATTCATCCTTCGAACCATTAGGTGGTATTAACTTGGCGTTTGATATCATGAATTTACAAGGCAAAAAAAACTTGGTGGTAATCCTTAACAAGTTTTGTTTTCACGGCATGATTTGATTAGACGTGTTGAGCTGCAGCAATGGCTTGGCTTTCTAGTTAATTTCGTGACCTTCTCGGCCTCAGTAGTTAACTAACCGAATGCACGGTGAAGTGACTCAACGTCCAGTGACGATGGAGAGGCTTATTCGCCAGCATATTTCCGGCTTCTGGGCAATAATATCGTAAGTATGTGGGCACTCCTTGAATAAGTGCATTGGACAGTCATTTTTTTCGTGACATTCGAAGCCCGGCACTTTTTGTTAGGGCCCAGCGTTCATTATTTTTGGAAATCAATCTACGTGAATTTGTTGTTGTTGGCTGAAATGTATGCCTTATAAAAGTTGATAGCATAAAACGAAGCTTCCCCAATAACTTCGTGAAGCATGGCTTATTCGTTGTTTCTCGCTAAATATGGGATTACATAAATACAGACGCAAACCTAATTACGTTACCTTTTGGACTTAAATGTCAGACTGCCTGAGTGGGAATTGAACCCACGACCTTTGAGAACAAAGGCCGGAGTCCTACCGCTCGGCCATACTGACATCAGTACTGCTGAGCAGTAGGACTTCGGCATTCCTTTGGTCTCAATGGTAGACGGTTCAATTCCCGCACAGGCAGTCTGACATTTAAGTCCAAAGGTAACGTAAATACTAGGTTTGTCTGTGTTTTGTTTTATATGCTTTTATATGTTTTACAGAGCTTTTCGAGACATTTGGGTTTCCGTCACGTTTATTATAAATGGGTTTACTTTCCGACGATAAAACACGCTTTATGAGTTTGAACACGTGGCAACCTACAGCGTGCAAAGTAAACACCTGTTTCTAAAAAACATCCGGCGCTCATTCGAGACTGGCGCTAAATCGAAGAGATGCGGTGCATAAATACATGAAAACTTATAAAAATTAAATGTACGTGAACCAACCAATACTCATAAGGTGGCTAACTCGACAGTATGATAGATTCTTAAAATACGAATTATATTTAAACATATTTTGTATGGCTTGAAAGCATTTTAGTTGGAGAAAATAGTGAGTGATATCATTTCTTCGTTAGGTTTGGGGGTTGTTGTGCAGATAATGTCTTTTTTTTCCATTCCGCATATTGGCCTCCACAAACTGATAACTGACAAGATTCCCGACCCAATATGTATTATGCAGGTCATCAATAGATAACAATATTTATACATGATGTTCAAAATCAGCTAACTCATCCGGTATGTCGTCCACCTCAACCCGTTCTGTGGAATCGTATTGGCTGCAGGCCCGTAGGCAGGTTCCCCGGGGGGGTGGGGGGCGTTGGGGAAGGGGGAAGGAAAACGAACAGCATTATCACATAGTTAACTCGCGGATCGGATCGAAAAACGTCGACAGGTTGACCAATGATGCACACTTATTAAGTACAACATCAAAAATTGTAATGAACTAGAAGAAGCCGGTGCGACGCACGGTTGGTGTTAGATGGAAACCTACCAGCTAATGGGATTCCACCAAAGAATCAATCAGATATTTGCGCATAATGGCTAACTAACACTGATTTTCGTTCCCTTCGCTCACTCAATCATCGACCCCCATGCCTGATGCAGTCCAGACCCCTTTTCCGGACCCGGTATCCAGGCACTGACATTTGAATATTTCTTGGGGATATAAATAAATAGAACAAAGTTGAAACATTTACCCCGGAGGGCTTTTACATTTCTTTTTCTCAGAGAGGCAGAAAGTAAATCTCCATCAATGCCTCACAGGGTTTTATTT
>JAHWFP010244174.1:21835-36242 GCA_023313725.1 Lithobius niger
TTTATTTATTACTCTATGAGAGCCTAAAGGATGGTATTTCATAGGTTTTTTTTTTCATTTACAATGGTCTTTTTCTTTTTCTACAATGGTGGTTTTTCTTCTCTGTTCAAAATAGTCCATGGGCCACAGATTATGAAACGGGATTGAAAAATTGTAGAATTACTTTACTCTTCATTCTCGTACATCAATTACAGCACCTTACAATTTCTCACAAAACTTCTCACAATTTCGTCCTTTTTGTTCATTTGGAGGCGCCCAGCTTGCGCACACACATAAAGTCAAACGTCGGGGATTGCCAAATTCAATCCACCACCACACTTCCAGAACATTCTACCTCCTTTTTGACATCAGTATGGCTCAGCGGTAGGACCTCGGCCTTTGATATCAAAGGTCGTGAGTTGGATTCCCCGCTCAGGCAGTCTGACATATAAGTCCAAAAGGCAACGTAAATAGGTCTGCATCCGTATTTATATAACCCGTCTCGAGCCCATTGGCTTTCTGTCCTGTTTAATACATCCCAAAACATCCACACAAAAGACACACAACTTGCCAATCTAAGTTGGTTGTCTACACATTTCATACCCATTTTGACCCCATTTCCATTTCCTGTCCATTTCCATTTCCGTATCCTGTGCTGAATATCAAAACACAGATCCTGCAACAAAATGGCCACCATTAGCAACCTACCATTGTTTGTACCCTGCGTATTTGGCCACACAAGTGGATTTTGGTCTTTTTAAAGGACTAACTTAGTTTAGTGCCAAATACAAGGCTAATTTCTTAACACCTCATACCACTGCAAGACATTCTTTTTCAATAGCACTGGATTTTATCCTCTTCCCTCGACAATTTTCTAAACAAACGTAAAACTGGATGTTCCTTCCTTTGATTTTCCTGCTGCAAAAGTATTAAAACAATCCACCTGAAAGTAGCATCCGTTTCTACGTAGTATACTTTATCCTTATCAGGAGCAGCCAAAATGGAAGGAAAAGAGAGCAACAGCTTTGCCTTTGTAAATACAGGATTACATTCTTGGGTGCAAACTACCTTATCCAGCAACTTGTCCGTTAGAGGCGAAACCAACATTGCATAGTATGACACATAATGCGCATAATACCCAATTAAAAGTACCGACCTGACCTGACCTTCGTGGTCTTTGGACGTGGCATTTCGTTAATTGTTTTTACCTTTTCCACCGCTTGTAACCTGAAACCAACTCCTACCATGTTTCCCAAAAATGCAGCCTGCGATGGTCTCAGCTGCCATTTGACTGGATTAATGGTTAAAACTTCCTGCAACGTTTTCAGTCTTGGCATCCTAAAAAAAAGGATATAAAATAGACAGGCCAAAAAGTAAGTCTCCACGTGCACTGCAAGATTAGTGAGGTGACCCCGTGGACCCCGAGCCAAGCTAGCAGCAACAGCCCAGGGAATCGGCATCCTTGCCTCCAAGCCAAGTGAATGCTGGTTCGAATCCTGCCAATGACCTAAGTCCCATAGGAATTAAAACAGACCAGACATAATGCGGGACTGAAATGGTTATACAATGTATGTATTTTCCCCGCATAAAAAGCCCCACACAATTTCCAAATGCTGCTGTGATTGTTTCAGCCGTCATGGGTACATCATAACAAAAGATCTGTGATACCTGCAGTCTGAGAAAACGTCCCCGACAATTGGTCAACAATTCTTACTGAGTCCGCCACCTGTTCATCAGTCACGTCACCCAACTTAACTAGCCCAACCACCTGTCATTCTGTTAGGGCCAACCTACTTTTTTTTCATTCAAGCACTTGCTTCTCACCATCCCGCCCTCCTCCCCATCGTATTATGTTCCCGATTTTTCCTTGTCAATTCGGCCTCCTCTCTCTAATCGTTCCCTTTCTAATACAAGTCGGACTGCCGTTCCAGTTTTTTCCTTTCCAACTCGCCCTGCCTGTCCCATTTTCCTTTTCTCATTTCTATATCAGTCTCCCTTTGTAGTGTTTCTTTGTCCAACTCTCCTTTCTACCTATCAAACTGTTTTAAACTCCTCATCCTTCTGCTTTTACGCTCCATAAACTTTACAAAATTCATCAAAATCTTCTAATAAAATTTCACCCGCTTAATCCCTGCTCTAAAAACATCAAAATACCCGTTTTGATACCCCCTAACAAACATCTTTTAACACTGTCAATTCTTTTTTCTTCAGTCACTCCGTTTTCCCGCCCAAAACATACAAAAACATACACACTTTTAGTTTATGTTCTGGAAATGGATATTGAATCAGCCGTGACTCACCCAAATTGCCGCTAGCTGCACCAACACCTTCATTGTGTCGTTCTGTTTGATTGTCTCTTTATGAACAAATCAAAGGCCAGCTGCCGTTCCACAGAATTTTCGACCACTTTTTAACCTCACGTTGCTCTTCACTTGCGGCTTTCCATCACTGCAACTTGAGACGCCAGTTCAGATGGTGGCATTGCCAACTAATTCATGCCAAGCTCCCTCTACTTCATCGGCACCACAACGTGTTTCAGTCCTGAAGCTGTTCCGTAGTCGTGGAACATATCTGCGGCTAGCTGTTACTTACCACCACTGCCACCACTGAAACAGCATTGAAAGCCTTTTGCGGAATTGTAGAATTGCTTTACTCGTCTCACTCTCAAATTACTGCCCACAATTCTTTTCTTGCTTGCCATGCACTGCGGCAAGACTTGGTTTGTGAACCCGCCTTTCATTTCAAACAGCAGTGTTATTTTCCGTTGTCTGGTTGCTTTGGAGGAAAATTCAGTTCCATTTATAGTAGCCCGCCACATGTCTTTAATTAACTTGTTGCGCTCCAAAAGAACGTTCGTTTGCCCGATGGAAACAGTTGTCCACCAAGCCATTCCAAGCAACGATACTAGCATGAAATTCATTCTCCCTGGGCTATTCTAGAATGGGGTAGATCACAACTAACGAAAAACACCACTGGAGACGATGGTTCACTTTTCACAAAAGTCCGAATCCTGCTTTCACTATGCAAAACTGAAACTAATCCACTCATTCCAAACAACCTCTGTATGAATCTGAAACGATGAGACAGAAAGACCTAACTTTAGGGAGCTAAGGGGTACAATCATGCCGAAGTTTTGGATGGTGCACTCCGATTTATCGTTAAGTCTACATAATCCGCAACTCGGGCAAAGCAAAACAAGCTGGTAAGGTTTCGACTAATTTGTCAAGCCTCAAACCTACGTATGGGAACATGATCCATCTGGCAAATACATTATGGTCGATGAACAGTGCTCCCATTCGAGGCAAATGTTGCGAAAGTGTACATTAGGCTATCATGCATGTTGTCTATTTATTATACATGGCACCTTATTATGGCACAACACGTGTATCATCTCTATTTTCTCTTAGCCGAATCGCATGATATCTAATCACAGTGAGTGGACATTAACCCTCATAGCTTTTTTGTGTGACAGTTGTCATACAGCGTTAGGGTCCATGAAGTTATTGCCGCAATGGGGGTTGTGATGTTTAATGTCCATCTGCTGTGATTAGATCGTACATTTGATCCGACGATGGGAAGCTGCAGATGATATACGTGTCGTGTCACGTGGCACGTCACGTAGATCATTATCTGCAGCTTCCTTACGACACGTGTAATGTGTTATTGTCGTGTATAATCACATGACATGACACGTAAGCAGTTTAAGCAGCCAACAAACACTACATGTCGAAGCAGTATGTTTCAAGTGTCAACTAAGCAAGTCCAATGGTAGTGGGCTGTGCGTTTCCTGCTTTGCTTCTGGTTGAAAATGTTTTTTTTTTTTTTTTGGTTTGGCAACATGAGATTGGTTAATTGTCATCAATTAAGTTAAATGTACAAAACTCTTATAAAGATAACCAAAAATTCGATGGCATCAAAAATCAAATACCAAACTTCACAAGAAAATTGTGTTCTTAAGGTTCTTTAAAGATGCTCCAAGAAAAAAAAAAAAAACTTGCTACAAGCCTTCATACCACACGTTCTGTCTGAATAGGCTGAAACTATATTTACAAACATCGTAGTAAAATAAAGCCAGGAGCACAACAATAAGAAAAAGCATACTTATATTTCGACCACCTCGGTGTGGTCATCCTCAGAGAAATAAAGTAGGATACATTTCCACACTTCAGTCACGTAAGATCCACAGGCTCACATAATATGATGTTAAAAGCAACTATTAAAATATCGTACGGCAAGCGAAGTGTAGGCTATTTTACCACTCTGAGGATGACCACGCCATAGTGGTCGAAATACACGGTTTTGTTTTGCTACGATATCTGGAACTTGCACAAGTTAACTTTATGCTATATTTACAAAGTTAGATTTACAAAATTAGCTTGCTAAGTCATTAAGCTAACCACCAGGTAATAAGGGTCTAATGATTTCAAAGCTTTTTACTGACAAAATTTACGTCTAGACCCTTACTGCTAAAGCTTGTCCGTGTTCCTTCTAGGGTTTGACTTTTATTAATAGACCCTTACTATTAACATTTAACGTTCCGGTTTTGTTTATTAATAATCACATGACAGGAACATGAGCAGTTTAAGCAGGTAGAAAACGCTGCATGTCGAAGCAATATGCGTCAAGTGTAAACTACTCGCCATTTTTGAATAGCTGAAGAAAACTGTCGAACGCTGGTATTTTATCATCAGTCCTCCATTTTCTACTGTAGTAGTAATTTTTTCGTCTAGTAGCCCGGCGCTGCCATGCCAAATGCATCATACTTCGTGCCTAGTCCCACGACTAGAGCCTCTCCTTACTTTCTGTTGCCATGGTTTCTCAATAGCATCTTTCATGATTGCATATTAGTTAGAAAATATTACTTACCAATCTGCCTTCGGAAGAAAGGCGAATGTTTCTTGGTCATCCAAAATCAGTAAATTTTGACAGTTATGCGAGTTGATATCTTTATCTTACCTAGTTTCAGAATTAGAAATGATAACTGTTTTTGCCAAGTAGTAACAAATTCGATAACGATTGGCTTTGAACTGCTTTTCATCTTGAATTCCTGACTTGTCAGGGAGATTTGTGATATTGGTGATATTTGTGAGAAATTATATTCCATCGAACCAGCTGCTGGTTAATTTTGTCTTCTGTTCTAATTACGACGCGCACGGTATTGTTAATCCATCATTTTTGTAGGGTTGACAATTTTCGTGGAAAAAGAAATTAGTTTGGCATAACGCACTGAAAAATACCGCTTAGAACAGGTAAAAACCAAATAAGCGGTAACATAAATATTATTAAACCACGGCTGTGACGTCACACTAACTCAACGCCATGCTAAATTTCCGTTGGTTAAATCCTATTAACCAACACCGGAAGTGTGCGTCATCGCAAAAAGTGTGGGTTATCAAGTTACCCCACACTTTTGCCGATAACCCACACTTTTGCCAATAACCCACACTTTTGACACTTCCGGATCACGCGACCGGGAACGCACAGACTAACAACCAAATACAGCGTGCAAAAAAAAAAAACGTAACGCAATAAAAACGTGCAAAACCAATTACTTAAAAGGAATGAAATCCCATCCCTGCAAATTCTTATAATTATGTCAGGCCCGTTACTAAGCTATTCTCTTTGCGTTAACTCCCCTCCCCCCTCCCTCCACAAACTAAAATGCAATGACCGATAAATGACCGTATTTTTTAAACAATTCTTAAACTACAAATACTCAAAATGAATTACATACCTTCCTAGAATGTCATTCTATCCCTGCGGCCTCTTATCGAAGTTCTGTTCCTCCGAAAAGCTTCGAAAACACAAGCGAGCTGCCTAGCGTGAAATATGGCGAAACGACGCTTCGTCTCCTTCCCACCCACTCCCCCCACAAACGGACGCAAAGGACTCGTCGGTCTACCATCCACTCCACCCTCCAAAAAATAAAATGGAATGACCTTCATTCATATCGAGATATTTTCACTAAAAACAAACACGTTTTAATTAAATACGCGTTAGCTCGACGTCCCAACCGTGGTTTAAAACAGTTATTGGCTAGAATCTCACGGTTAACGGTTTTTAACCAACGGGTGTGATTATTGGCACTGCTCTCGACCTTTGCATACTCGAGCAGTGCCAATAATCGCACCCGTTGGTTAAAAACCATTAACCGCTCGCTTCTAACCAATAACTATTACTTATTATTTTAATTTGGCTAGTGCAGGTGTGAGGTAAGTTTGTGCAATATGACATTTTTATCATATGGACAGGGCCTAAGCAGTACGATACATTATTTATGGCGAGGAACCAACATTTTTTGTTTCCCCACGCCTACTCCTATCGTCCATGGCCTGTTTTTTATTCCCCACGTCTCAATTTCTGAATGTTATTAGAGGATTTTTCCTGTCGTCACATGATCGTTATTGGTTAACCCATTCAGGACTGAGACCATCGTGTAGGACTCACGGCTTTTTAAACAGAACATTCTTATTCGATGAAGTTAATGACGTCATGCATTGATGCAGAGTTGGACTGGGTCACATGTTTCGTGACCCAGTACGACCCAATGACCCTGTATGACCAGGTCTGACTTGTGACTCAGTGACTTGAATATTCGGTTTTTTAATTTTACAACTTTGCAAGACTTTGTACGAACTCTGTGACAGCACTCAGCAGCTGTGAAATATTTTCTGGCTAGGGTTATGCTATTAACCGAAATTCGTTTTCGATTCCGGTTATTTGAAAAAGCTAATAGATATTTCTTTCGATTTCTGAAAAACCATGGAAAGATGTTAACCGAAACAGTTGATGTTACGTTTACAACTACTCAAGTTGATACACATAATTTGAGTTCTGACTGAAGATCACAATTACTTGGCCGAGCAAGAGAGGCTACAATACGAGAGTGTTCCGTTCCGTTCTGTTGTAAAATTAAATTAAATTAAATTAAATTTCACTAGCTGAGCGAGAATTCCACCTCTCCCGAAAGGGAGTTCCCCTTCCTTCAGCTAGTTGCCGAGTTGGGGTTCCCCTTTGCAGCACACTGGGTTAGACTGGTCGGACTGGGTCACTGGATCAAACTCGGTCACTAGGTCAATTTATCTAATGACCCAGTGACACAGCTCAAAAATGTAACCCAGTTGACCCAGTGACCAAGTCCAACACTGCAGTGATGGCAACACAGCGTTGAACTTGGTAAACGATATATCGTTCATCAGGTGTTATGGAGGCCTAAAAGGCTTAAACGTGGCAACAATAAGTGATTGATCATGACTAAGTGATTAACTAGGCAACAGTAACGCAGTCTTACAAAAAACGTTCCAGGTGACAATGAGGGCGCATTTACCCAACGACTCGCCCTTTCGCTCTCGCAGCTAAAATTTAATCGCGATGGCAAAGGTGTTGTTGCCGAGGTAACAACGCTACTTGGATTAGCTAGATTCGACATCGTTTGAGTAAATGCTTGCCGTCTTATAATCCGTGATAATAAGATAAAAAAATTCGTCCTGACGAAACAATTTCCTTGCTTGCTTCTGAGCTCACATTATTGACTGTTTTCGTTGCAAGCCAGCAGAGCTAAAACCGCTGCCATATTGGAAATTCAGAATTTGTCTCTTAGCTGCAAAAATGCAAAGGTAAGTCGATGCGTAAACGCCCCCTACCCTCAATGTATGAGGCGCCAAGAGAAAGCATAAAATGGTGTGTTTTGCAGTCACATTCAAACACTTCTATGCTTCTCAAATAGTGTATTTTTTTAAAAATCTATTGCTTCATCCAGATACGTTGCCATTATTATAAACTGTGGACTGTAGGCAGATGAGATAGGCTACGATTTAGCTTTAAATAATTTTATTAATTTTTTTAATTTTAATATCTATAAAACAAAATTTGGCTTAATTTTTTTTTTGGGGGGGGGGGGGTTCTGAACGAAAGTTCAGAACAATTCTCTGACTAAATTTATAGGCAATTGGTCAGAATTTGGAAGCATTTAGTGGACCTGAAAATGAAATCGGGTGGTAATGGTCAGAACTTTTAAAAAAATTGGTCTGAATGGGCTATAATTACATCTCCAATTCAGGTCAAACCAAATAAAATCAAACAAGGCATTTCAAATCAAATTGAAATCTAATCAAATCAAGGTACCGCCATTCCAAAAAGTGGTAAATCAAGTCAACCCTTACTGAAATGCTTTGAATTAAAGGTCGTTAGTCATTCCTACCTAGTCAAGTAAATCTGTTTCAAGAGCCAGTGGATTTTAATAGTAATAATAAACAAAAACGTATCGTTAAAAGTTAAAAGTAAGGATCTAAAAGTCAAAACCTGTAACGAACACGGACAAGCTTTGACTGTAAGGGTCTAGGTGTCAAATTTGGCCAGTAAGACGCTGCTAAGCTTTAGACCCTTACTACCCGGTTTTTGAGGAACAGCTGTCCGAGATCGTCCTATAAAGATCCATGTGATGATCCAATGATAGTGGGGGTGTGGATTTCCTACTTTGCTTTAGATTGACTTTTTTTTTTCGGTTTGGTAACATGACAGCGATTCCAAGCAAGGCAACCTGCTACAAGCATAAGCGTAGTTCAGTAAGCCACCTTTATGCACTTACGTTTCATCGGAGTGTAACGGAGAGATTAAGGCGCTATGCAAGTGATCTGGGGGCGAACTGGGTAGCCGGTTCGAATCCGGGTCATGCCACTCCGATTGAACGTAAGTGCATAAAGGTGGCTTACTGAACTATGTTATTTCTAGTGTATGATTTTCGCTGTTGGCTAATTTCCAATTTTTCTTACTAAGTCATTAACATGATCACCGGGTAGTAAGGGTCTAATGCTTAGCAGCGTCTTATGCCCAAATTTGACACGTAGACCCTTACAGTCAAAGCTTGTCCGTGTTCCTTACAGGTTTTGACTTTTAGACCCTTACTTTTAACTTTTAACGATACGTTTTTGTTTATTAATCCGTGTTACTTTGAGAATTATAATAAATAGGTGTGGTGGTGGATGAAGGGTCGGGTATGCGTGACACCTTTATAATTAACTTGTTGTTTGTTTTGTTGCGCCGCCTTTGAGCTTGGTAAATAGCTATGGCCCTTACTAACCTGGCTGTGGCTAGTGTTAACAACAGAAACAAATCCTTTAATCTTCAGTCTATGTTTTGCAGCTGGCGTTTGCTAAATGGTATTGTTGCATAATAACAATGTTTAAAACAATGTAAAACAATCAATCTGGTCGTTTAGATCTCCGTAACCCCTGAACCACTTGATCAATTAGAAAAGGTCTTATGGAAGGGGCACATCTACGGAGCAATACCTGTAAAATGACTGTAGACAGGCCTTCACACAGAGATTCTAGGTCGACCCTTACTAACGCTGGCTATCTCCAGTATTAATAATACGGAGCAGGCGGCAAAGTCACCATTCCGTCGTACAATCAAGTACCCCACCCTGTAGTGCCATCTGTTGACGGGATTCGCCTTCAAATTCGGGTTGGGACACTTTTCCAACGTCTTTAAACAGATGGCGCCATTTACCAAACCTGCCATGTCGCCATCTATTGACGGCCTTGGACTACAAGTTCTGGTTATAACACTTTTTCCAAAGTCTTCGAAGAGATGGCGCCCTTAACCAGCCTGCTGCACCTTTTTTGAGTTCGTTTTTTGGTATTGTTGTGGTACCAAAGCGGCCAACAAAGTTTTAGTCATGTGGACTGTCCAATGTCGGCGTTTGAGCTAAAAAAAAAAAGACAACCCGTGTGTACTAAACCAGACAACTTTGAACCATACCACGATTGGTTCGTAGCCTCGAAATTGGCAGCCTGATACGATGGAAAAGCGCATTTGTTTCCTAAATGTTCACTTCCAGAAAGGAGTTGAATTGTTTTTAAATGGGCGCCATGCACGGTACCGAGGTGAATTGTTTTAAAGGAATGCTGGATTTCTCAGGGCTTTTTTTTAGGCTTCAGTCAAACACACGCATGCGACTTTTCCGGGGCTGCACCAAAGTTGTAATGTCACGGGGCGGCGTTTTCGGGGGGTGGGAGAGAGGGTGCCAGGGAAGTGTATGTTGGCGGGCAATGCGCGCTACCGAAGTGAATTGTTTCAAAGGATTAACTTAAACATGGGTTTACTTGCTTACTGAATGCTGGATTTCTCAGTGATAGGGATTTTTTTTTAGTCTTCAGTCAAACACACGCCAGCGACTTTTCCGGTGCTGCACCAAAGGAAGAATGTCACGGGGCAACGTTTTCAGGGAGGGGGAGGCAAGCAAGCGTGTATGGGGGGGACACGTATGCGAATCCGGTAGGAGCAGGAGTGTGGGGATTGGGGGTTAAAGTAATTGTGGGAGAGACGGCATATGTGGGAGCCATTCACATGTTCGGTCTTCGGTTTGATAAATTTAAAACCACAGACCAAACACCTGGAGGGAGGCGGGGGGGGAGGGGCGAAGCACGCGCACGGGCACAACTAGTACGGTATATATTAGAAAACAAAAACGAACTCATTTGATGTTTAAGGTAAGGTTTGACTGATCCGAAGTCAAAACAGCAAGGCATCATCAACAAACTTTCCTGTAAGGTTTCATATACCGCAAAGTTGCTCTGCTGTTTAGTCCACGTGAAACCTCACTTCTGTATTCATATGGTTTTACTGTTTTAACTTTAGGACACGATAGGTCAGATTGGTGAATTGCAATTGGCTAAACGAAATGACCGAAAAATCGTCTTAGTATGCTTAGTACAGACCTACAGACCTAAAGATTAAATAATTCAGGGTTCTTGCGAATCCTTGAAAACCGGAAAGTGTCGTTGAGAATAAAAATGAGATTCCAGGCCTGAAATCTTGAATCTAAAATCTTGAAAAGTGATGTTTGTGTCATGGTATCATCAATAGGATGAACGGAAAGGAGACGACTTGACTGGAAGAATGTTGAAAAATTTAGCCCGGAAAGTAGGCGAGTGTGTAGTTGGTGTTTTAGAATATATTATTCTTAAAATAATTTTGATCGTTGGATCATGGTTTTAGTTTTACATGCCTAATGGTTGAATACAGCAGTAAGGTTTCATGTTGGCTAAACAGTACGGCAGCACTGCGATGTACTAAACCGTACAGGAAAGTTTGTTTGTGTTCCTTGAATTCCCTGTTGTGCTCCCCCCCCCCCTTTTTTTTGGTATGGTTGGGCCAATGGCCTGAATACCCCTTAAATCCGGATCTAGGTGTAGATGACGGCCAAGCCCTTTCGGCCTCCTGGACCTGGGGTAAAGAGCTCCACTTATCCACCCCCTCCCCATCAATAGCTGCTCCTCTCTCCACTTGCTCCCCCCCCCCCAATTCTCTGGACTTCCAGTAACTGTCTATTTATCTTTCTTGTGGCGAACCAAGAAAGCTCAAAGCAGCCAGCGCAATGCGCCAAGATCTAGATACACGCTAGTTGTCGCACCAAGTTAGGCAACAATCATCACAACAAACATCACATCAGTTCAATTGTCGAGGTTGTAAACCATTCTAGCGCGGCGCCATAGCGTCAGTGTCTTATATCTTGAAGCATAGTTGGGCACATTTCAGGTACTTGGGGAAAAAAAATAATGCGGTACAAGAGCAAAACTGTGTTGAAATCGAGAGCAATGACCCACCTGACAAAAATTAACTCGTATAGGAATGCCAGCTAAGCTGCTTTCAATGCAGAATCTGACCCTCAATAACGTTGTAAATGTGTTAGCTAGCTAGCTAGCTAATTCGCTCATCCCCATGTTAAATACCATAGGGTGATTATTCATCGATACCGAGATATCGGTTAGGCTTCCAGCTATGAAATTGGACGAATGGGTGCGTATACGAATTTCAGCAATACTAACTGGATACCTTTTATGGTTTGGAGCCTGGGGGCGTAACAGGGATGGGAGGGCGCGAAGTACGAAAATATTGTCATAACCATTGTTAGTATTGTCGGCATCGTCTCTCATTGGACGGCCAAAGTTCGGACAATGAGAACGTGGATGCTGACGTACGTGCCCAGACACACACTAGTGCATCACGATAAATCTAAACAACGTTGCAAAGAAATTGTATTCACGTCCAATTCACGAAATATAAACCAACTGTAAAAACAAAGCAAAATAAACAAAACCAATAACTGGTAAAGAAGCCACTAAGTTGCGAGTGGTTTGGCCCTTCAAAGGAGTGATATCGACACACCAAAACTAACTAAATATTGTAATACAAATTACAACAAAATTAAAACCAAACCAAAAATCCATAAAGAGGTGACTAAGTTGAGAATGGTTCGGCCTATAGGCAAAAGGTAGTAGCAAATTGATGAAAACCAATTTCTTGTTGACTTGGCACTTTATAGTACACATCTGCACAGTAGTGGAATTGAGCCAAAGCGCAATTTAAAAAGGAGTGATATCATTCAAAAACCAAAACTGGTAAAAGGGGCCGCCAAGTTCCGAATGGTTCGGCCCTTCAAAAGGAGTGATATCAACACACCAAAACATTTGCCAACTTAATCGCATCGAATAATACTTCGGACGTTAAATGAAAACTTCAACATTGCTACCGAAAGTAGCAATGTTCTAGTTTTCATTTAACCTTCGAACTATTAAGCGATGCGATTAACTTGGCGAATGTTTTGGTGTGTTGATATCACTCCTTTGAAGGGCCGAACCATTCGGAACTTGGCGGCCCCTTTTACCAGTTTTGGTTTTTGATATGTTTATGTTAACTGCCGCCAGCATTACACAGAGCTCGAGGCAATTTGCCATGGGGCTTCCATCAATACAGCATACCGACAAGGATTTTAATTTGGCCTGTTTGAATATTAGGTTTCTTGCATATTAGGGCTCCTTGCAAACACACTGAATTTCGCCTGCTCGTTCAGTTCAAGTCTTTCCTTTGGAAGTTGGTTTGTCCGCAGCTTTCTTTCAGCGGCTTTGGTCTTTGTTTGAATTATTACTGGACGGAAAGCCAAATGGGCAACAACAAGTGGGCATTATGTTGCATAATTGTTGATTTGTTTATTGAGCTGTAGAGGTCTACATGCCTATGCGCCCATGCTAACCTAACTAATACTATCTTAACCTAAACACCTTAACATCTTAACTGTTGCATAATAGTAATGTTTGAAACAATGTAAAGTAATAAAACGGATCGTTCAGGGCCCCGTAATTACGGAAAGGCACGGCCAATTGAAATTTCTATTTTTATTTCTATTTTTATTTTTATTTATATATATATTTTTTTAAGGGCAGTTTCTCTTTCAAACGAGATAAGAACCAGCTTTCTAGGACAAATGGTTTAGAGATCAATGTATAAACGTGTCCAAAGAACAAGTCCACCACGACATAAGCCAACAATGAAACTAGCGATTCGAGCTTAAGTCCAGATTCCGACGTGATAATCGGAAATTAATAAAAGTGTTACACATGTTCACTAAGTCCAGCAACGCTTATATACCAAATCTGAGTTGAAAACACTAAAGAGAAATTGAGTATCGTAATTTCGACTTTATCATGGGTGACCTAGGTCAAACCTTATAGTAAAAGACTTTACTAAGAAGAATCTACATCGTCATTGTCTAAACTAAAATTCTACCGCCAAACACGACTCGACGTGAAAAACTTGAGTTCGCACACCTCTAGTACTTACGACAAATAGTTTACATTTTCACTTATTGTGTTTGGCCGTATTGAAGTTTGCTTTATCCTTTGAATTTAATTTGATAAAGAATCAGGAGCTCTGTTTCGAAAATTCATGCGTGTAAATAATACATTGTGAAAATTTACCAGTTGTCCACCTGATTTTTTTTTATATGGATGTCCTTATCCTTGTATTGAGTTTCCAACCCTTTCTCCACCCGTTTACTTTCTTGAGGACGTCCTCCGTAGTACTGAGGTTCGAAAATTTGGGTTTTATCTACCCAACCGATTTTCAAAGTATTTTCTACTCACCACATTGTCCGCCACACTTGTAGCGATGCTGAAATTCGTACTACCAAGTGTCTTCCAACGTTCGATGCGTAGAGTCGTGCCGTGCCGAGATCGACAGATGGCTTCTCCAATCTTCATTTCACATTTTCATTTTATCAGTTTGTCATTTTGGTGGAACTGATGAGAAAGGCATGGCATCCAAGCAGATAACAATAGACGTCACTAAGACCACTGTGGCTACAGCAACAATCTCTACGCTCCGCAGCCTAAGGTGACACCTAATTACTTGGTGAGAGAATTATGGCACCACACTCTTTGGTTTTGGTTTATTCATGGGATTAATTCGCCTTGTTTTATTGATATATCTTCTGTTTTCCTTCCAAGGTTATCTGCAAATCCGTGATAAAAACTGAGCGGAAACAGTGTTAATAACATTGCGCTTAGAGGTATTACGGGTAATAAAACGTGGGTTTGGTCACATTTCATGGGTGCTTCCGCATGGTTGCCGTCCCCAGTCTTCACTA
>JAHWFP010244176.1:23602-37337 GCA_023313725.1 Lithobius niger
AATCAGGAATTTACTCATTTTAAAGCAGTAAAAAGTGATTTGCTATAGCTCGTAATACAAACAGTATTCTCACCATTGTCATTTTTTTTTGCCTGAAAAAGTCTTGCAAGTTTTACTTGATTTTGTCATCCACAGGATTGTATTTTCGCTAGCATTGTCGACTTTTGTCGTCACTCTTTTAATTGTTCTGCCATCTGTAAAGATAGAGTTTCTACTGGATGTCCGTCCCTCGTTTACTGCCCAAGCAACGATATGCCACCAAGCTCAATGTTGTTCTCCATTGACACCGTTTTTAAAGTGGTACTATCGCCGATTGAAAGCAGATGAAATCTGACAACATCTAGCGCTATGTAGTGGCATCTAGCACTTGCTTGCACCAAGCTAAGGAATGCATAACGGCATTTCTTTTAACGAAACAAACAAGCCACGACATCCTTAATTATTGAGTGAAAATTTGGTTCGTCTTCGTGCACCTGGGAGCAAGCTATAAAGATTAACAATATCGTTGTCCCTAGATGGCACCACGGTATTTTCGTTCGCATTTCAATCGGTGATAGTGCCACTTTAAGTGAGAGATTCCACTATATCCCAACCCAAGGGATGCAGAGAAGAAGTAATGCACGCGACAGTGCTGGGTGACGCCAGCGAGAACACGGCCACTTTTTCTTGGTTTGTGGACCTGTTAGACCTGTTGCGGGAGGGTCGCGTTCCTCTGTCACTCATCCCGGATCTACTCTCCCAACCCAGACACTGCACCCCTTACATATGTCATCTTCACATGTGTGGACATTTTGAAGATGGGCTTCTCGGGGCCCAAGGCCCCCCTCTCCGCTGCCACATCAAGAAAAAAATATTCACGAATGTTATATTGACACTTACATAAGTAAATACTAACTCTACTCCTAGTAAACGAGCAAGACCTGTACTAGGCAATGACAGTAGTTGAAGTCAACAAATATTAACGAATAAAACAAAGCGTGTTTTTATCGAACCAACGCGATTTCATGATAATTTTGCCTTGTCAACTGACAAAAAAACCTCTATTAAGCTAATGAATAGATGAGAATCAGCTGTTCTGCTATAACAAACGGAAAATAAACACTTTAAAATACTGTAACTAATTCAACCGGAATCAAAAAGTCGTTTTCCCCCTCAATTTTTGGTACAAGCCTTCCCTTAAGAAGCAAGACGCAAGTACAGTGAAGTGCTTCCATATAAACCTTTTTTTTTAATTACATTTTTCAGTTATTATCTGATTATAAAGAAAAAATAATCGGTTAACAAAACATCCCGAAACCATGTCCGCAAGCGTCGCTTCTTGTGACGTTGTGAACTTGTGTGCAATACTATCCGTTGAAAAATATATTTGTGATTTACCACACAAACTTCCACGGTTGGAAGGAATTTGGCACAGCGCCCCCAGAACGGCGGCACCCTAGTTGGTCGCCTTGCTTGCCTTAACCTACCTACGGCCCTGAGGTTTCTTGTCTCCTGTGGGCTCACCGCCTTCTACAATGCCACAGGGAATCCACAGTATGGTTTATGAGGCTAAGTGGCGCAGCATTTATGGGTTTCCATGGGATTATTTTGGTTTGTGGCTGTTCATATCCTAACAAAACTTAGACAAGTGGATGGAGGTGTAAAAAAAAATGAATCTTTTTTTTTTTTCTTTAATTAGTACGGTATCTTAGGCTCACTATTGTAAGACTTCTACATGATTGAAGTGTTAATTTTTCTATCATATCTGTTGGTACAAGTTTATTTAAGAAATGTCCGTTGACCGCTACCCTTTTTACTAAACTTTTAATACGTTAAACATTTCTTTTATCTTGGGCGAAAATGTATTGTTTTGCATGCGGGCGGGCGGTTTTTTCCCCTTCTCCCTCTCCTTCATGTTTGCTTTAGTTCTGGCCTACACAGTAACACTTTGGAGCCTACCATAATGTTTTGCGCATGTCTGCCGATCCTGACGGTATTAGCGTACAAAATAAAAATCACAACTCGGTTAGTTTTTCACTAATTTTACACAATTTTTTTTTTAGATAGTAGATGAAAGTGCACAGTTTTTGGAAAGTTAGGTGAAAATTAAAACAAAAAATTATTTCTTTTTGTAAAAAAATGAGGGAAAAAACGAAATATTTGTGTTTGGACAAAAGTACGATGAAAGCGTACCAGTGACAAACAAAGCTGCTCAATCTAAAAAAAAACAAAAAAAACTCCAAATTAGCCATGACAATTGACAATACTTGTTCACTGTAATAACTTTCTGGCACTGAATTCGAGCCTCTCTGTGGCGTGTTAGTTTCAATAAAATCGCCAGTTTGTTTCATTTTTTTCACTTCAAAAAAGACGCTCCAGCTAGAACCCTAAAAACAGAAATGCTGCTGCATTGTTCTGCCATCTAGCGATTGAAAAGTGAACTAACATGACCAACAAAGACTCTGGGCTAAGCCACAGCGGACGTACTGCCCTCCACAGTTTTGTATAGTAAATCAAAAGTGTGTGACGTACCAGTACGTCCTTAGGCACTCAGTAACAATTAATGAAAACGTACCATTACATCTTTAGGATCCAAAATGTTAAAAAAAAAAGCATGATTGTTGTCAAGCAGATTGTGTGATAAAGTCTCCGTGCCTCAAACGTAGCACGCCGTCCTTATCCCAGTTGGCTTGTTCACAAAGAATGCGTGGTTGTGAGACGAGGAGCTTTTTATGCATCTTGGACATAATAAAGACTTTAAAAAAATTAAAACAAGCAGAGATGGGGAAAAAAAAGGTTTCTGCAGGAACCTAGGTAAGGCTTACTTAATGTAAGCTAACGTGTACAAGTGAGGCAATTTAACGCAGAGCTTACGTCACGTAAGCATAGAGTATGTTAACGTTAAGTTTTTTATATTTGAACTCACGGCAAGCCTATTTATTTCTGAGATTGTTTTTATTTAGCATTTGAAGTATTACATAATATGTAGTATTAAATCCATTTTTGTTATCTTAATCAATTTAACACCACTATGGAACCGTACTTCAAATGCTAATTAAAAAGCAGTCTTCAGGTTTTCATTTAGTAGTATAGCCCGGTTAGGAAGATACGGTGTTCAATGGGCTTGTCACGAGTGCAAGTGCCAAAAACTTAGTTAACAAGGAAAACTTGACTTTTGCAGTTTTTGTTTTTGTATTCAGGGTTTCTTGTCCTATTTGTTTGTTCTTAGTTTCAAACACGGTAAAATTTTACTCGTAACTTCCAGAAACACTTCGTTGATGAACTGTCATAGTAGCAATTCTAATTGCATTTTCAAATTGTTCTTACTTGTCGAGGCGTCGAAAAATTGCTGCTAGCTCAGGGTTCCCACCAACCTGAAAAAATAAAGAGAATTTAACCCATTTTTGCAACTTGGGGGGGGGGGGGGTCTTGGGGAAAACTCAGCGAATTTTGTAATTCTTCACAAAATGCCTGAAAAATTCAGGAAAAAGAACAAAGCCACACTTTAAGACGTAGGCCTAAGTGAATTAAACAATGAGGTCAACATTGTTGTCCTCATACTTCTGTAGTGAACCCTGAAAGTTCATTAAATTGGGCTATTCTTTTGCACTCGTGTCAGTCCTATAAACAAGTAAAACTGTCCTTCCTAAAATTAGTAGGAGGTCGAGAATTGTGTATACAGTATTAGAAGCGGGCAGGGTAAAGTTTTGCTGTGATGTAGTATTGCAAGAATTTTCGTGCAAATATTTGTATCTACATAATAAGATCGTTAAACTCAAGACTGCATGAAGACTCAAATTTTTTAGTAACAATCACTTGATTCGCTTTATATTATTGGTGCACGTGTCATGTCTTCTTTGCTATGGTGTTGTACACCCATCGCCACTTTTTCCCTTTACCAACCTACCCTTTCGATAGGGAATTGCCACATCTGTCATTGCCATCAGCAAGCTCGCAGAAGGGACTCTGAATCAACACTGGTGGTCTTATTCATCGAATGTACCTCAAGTCATGAAACGGTGCGCCACTAATCTTGTTGAATGCCGAACACGTAAGGATGGCGAGGAACCCTGGAGTCAAATAATTATAATTATTGTGATATTGATCGTCGTGCTACAATTCTTGACATGCCCCGGGAAATCCTGGACTGCATCTTTTCATTCTTAACCATCAAGGAACGTGTTAGAACTGAATTAGTTTGTCGTTGTTTTAGGGAATTTGGTAAATCTGTTTCGTGGAGTCGGCCAGCTAAGCTCGACTTGGGTATTTTGCTGAGAGAAGCGATGCCTGTGAAAAATAGTCGAGTGGGTAACGTGATTTTATCGCTATTGTCACGTTGCGGGACCAGTTTGAAACGTGTTGATTTGGATTTTGAGTACCGCAATTATAATCCCTGTTTTCACGACAAACAATTGGTTACGAGTAAAGTGTTAGTAGACCTTGGAAGAAATTGCCCAAATCTGACTGAAATACGAATAATTGGTTTGCCAAACGGCAGATTGTTGAATTCCCATCTGGTAACTTTTGCTAAAGGTTGCCCAAAGTTGAAGAAAATGTATCTCTTCCTTCATCACACGTATTACTTGAGTAACTCAAGACTCCACGACTTTTTGGAGCACTGTCCGTCTCTCGAATACTGTTATATCTGGAATATTTGCCGGGAATTCACTATTACTGAAAGGTGTTTTCGTGCGTTAAGCAAATTCCTGAAAGGTTTCTACTTGTACAGTTATTCACCCTTGGAAGCTGTTGGTAAACCATTGCTAGCGAGGTGTGATCACGTTGAAGAATTGTGCTTGTTGGGTGCCTTACGCCAGCCTATGTCGTTCGTTGCATTGATGCGGGTGTTGGAGTCTTACAAAATGCACTCCGAGTTTTGTGTTTAAATTGTGCCTTGAAACCAGTGGAATGGCATAAAATACCTAAAATGGTAACAAATGTGGAATTGCTTTCATTACGTGAGGCTGTTGAACTAGATGATAATTTCATGAAGGTATTGGTTGAAAACTGCACGAAACTCCGCTCATTAAACGTTAGTTATACGTCTGTTACCGATGTTGGTGTTACCATGCTTGCGACTTTGTCTGATCTGAGTGTATTAAATGTACGTGGTACACAGAGCACAAGTGCTGGGTTAAAAGCTGTAGCTTTCAAAGGCTTATTAGAAAGGGTTCATTTCGCTAATAACACTGAAAGCAGTTTTCAAGCAAATTTTATTACAGTGTTGAAATGTTGCCCGAATCTCCGTGTTGTAGATGTGTCGTCAAATGGAAATGTCACCAACGACTTAATAGACATTGTCAATTCTTGTCTAGAAGACGGCACCTTAAAAGGACCATTCTCAGTTCATGTCGCCCATACTAAGGTTACACAAAAAATAAAATGTGATAAGTTGAATTTGCTTTTTAGCTTTAGGTATTTTGGTGCTGAACTACACGACAGCTTTGTGTGGTGACTAAACATGTTTTGATGCAAGAGCTTACCGGAAATGTACTCATTTTAAAACTATTAAAAGTGAGTTAATAAACCTAAGCACATAAAGATACGGTACTAAACAGTTTTTTCTTAGAAATCTATCAACTGATAAAAATACGCTATACATTAATTTGTTTCGTGGAAATTTTCGACAGACGAAACGCTTCCTGTCAGGATTTTCCTACCGCATCCGGCTTTTTCAGCCTCACTTGATATTAGCGTCTTCTGTGTTTACACCATCACGTATCTGGACTGGATTTAAACTATGCGCATCATACCAATAATCTCTACGACAAGGCTCACTGCCAGCGTCATGTTGGGGTGTCCATCTCGTGCTCAGCTGATTTTGCAACACCAGGATGACTATTATAAAAACACTACAAAATTCGCTAAAATTCACCACACGGACTCACTCTCAGTCCAAATTTTCGATACCACCCAGATATCTTCGTCAGGTCTCGAGGATCTTTCTGCTTTAAGCAGACGACGAAGTAAACAACGATGTAGTTGTAGTTCTGCTTTCTACTTCAACTACATCGTTGTTTACTCCATCGTCTGCTTAAAGCAGAAAAATCCTCGAGACCTGATGAAGATCGGTAGGTGGTATCGAAAATTTGGACTGAGAGTGAGTCCGTGTTGTAAATTTTAGCGAATTTCGTAGTGTTTTTTATAACGGATCGATCTTTTCATAGTATAAATTGCAGCGATGTGTTTCGAATTGGATGACTTTTGACGAATAGAGGGATATGCAGGTTCAAAATACAGGATGGCGATGGATTCTCGTTCCCTTATAAAATGATTGCACTGTGAGAGGTTGAGGTAAGTAACGCAGTTGTTCCTTCCCAATTTATCTTTTATTGGGTTTTTGTGGTTTGGCAGGCAATTCCATTCTTTTGGCCCCATGTGTTTGTGGCAGAAATGTGGTCCAGGAAATGTGACATGTGTGGTCTATCCTATTTAGACAGCGTTACGTTGACTGCAGGGTACTTGATACGTGATAGTAGTGTTGGGCGGTACCAGTAATTTTTCAGATGGTACCGGTACCAAGCTTAGTACCCCGGTCCTCAGTTTTCTGCGGTACTTATGAATGGGGCGGTTCTAATATATCTGTGCCGTGGGGCCAACACCCGATTGAAAATGTGTTTTGTTGACATGGAAAAAATGTATTGTTTTTTGCCACCTTGGTTTAAGTTTTAACGCATGTTTCACGACATACTTGATAAAAAAAAAAAAAACATCTTCTACAATTTATAGTTAACACTCTATCCAAATAGAAATGCAAATATAAACAAACCTGGTTGTAGCATCAAAGATATGCAAATTTGGCTCCTTTTTTATGCATGCAGATTTCCACTTTTGCCATAGTTGATGTTTAACTGATTGTTTCACTGCTTTGAGCCAGACTAAATGAACCATTGTTACAAATTTTAGTTCCTTTTTTCATATTAAAACAATACCTGAGAACCGAATTGCCACCCAACACTACTTCATGCTCTCCGAAATTGGGTTTTAGGCCATGGGGAGCTACTTGGCATCTACCAATTTTCTTGTGAACCCTGGCTGTGGTTGTTCCTGTTTTTCTGGTTGTTTCATCTTGCTTCTAGTGTTGTATCGAAGGGAATTTTCCTGGGGGCTGTTCTGATTGGATTGGGTTTTAACTTGCTTCACATGTATTTGATTCAGCTGTGTCAGCTTTCTCAGGGTCACGAGTAGCTCGAAGCCTAGACTTCAGGTTCTGCGAGGTCGTGGCTCAGGATTCTCTGAAGCGATTCACTGTCGTTTCTAACGTAAGTGAGTATAACTCAACGAGTGATTTGTGGCAACCTCTCATCGGGGAGTTTTCGATCGAGGGGTTCATGCCCAATCTTGGTTTTTTTCCGCTCGGTGTTTTGAAACGTCATCTCTCACACAGGGGACCACAAAAACCCAATGCAAGATCAATTGGGAAAGTATTACTACGTTACTTACCCATCTCCATCCTACATTTTGAAACGGCCGTCAACTATTTCATTCAGCGTAGCAAAACCAACTCGGCGCAAGATGGAAGGCACCCCAATACACCATTCCCAGTGAGCCTTGTTTTATAGATTTGTGGTGTGGCATGCATAGTGTAAATCCAGTACACGAATGTGCTGTCGTAAACACAAAAGAAGCTACTATTAGGTGAGGCTGAAGAAGGCAGACATCGTTGGACACTAACAAAGTGTTTGTCTCTTAAAAAGTTCCACACAACGAATTAACAGTTGAGCGATTGCTTGAAAGCGCATTTTTGCCAGTTGCTAAAGCTCGTAATACACACTATGGAATTCTCAGATCATTTTTTTTTTCCGCGTGAGGGAGCTTTGGACGTTTTACTTGATTTTATCAGTACAGTGAAACCTCTTTACAACGATAGCCTTTGGGAGTTTGAAACCGAATGTTGCTATCTGAATATTGCTATATCATTCTTGCACGAATTGTAACGGTCCTGCTGTATGGTTGTGCTGTACTTTCTGTAAAAGAACACATGGCTTACGGGCCCCCGGCTCTGATTAAATTCATTTATTCATTCAAAAATAGCATTGTTATGCCAGGTTTATTGTTGCAAGAGGTTTTGCTACAATGGAGTTTAACTGTACACAAAATTAGCATAAACAACACGGCTTGTAAACCATTTATGAAGGCAGGCAGACTTTCTGTTTGCCACAATAATTTTGTTTTTATCATTTAAAAAGTTAGGGACCGTACAATAAATTAATTACGCCACTCCTGGTGAAATGTATTGGATTTATGGTTTGATGGGCGATATTCATGGCATCTTGTCCTTCGGCTTCAACATCATCTTGAAAGTAGTTCTCCTCAGGACATTTTTTTTTACACGCTAACAGGAGGTCCAAGTGGACCTCCAGTGAAACTGAATTAGACCCACTGGAGGTCCACTGCTCTAAAAAAGAAAAGAAAAATGCCCTTTTAGTTTGACCTAATTATAACGTGTGAATGGTTTTTCCTAAATTACAAATGTTAGGGACTAATGGATTCAGATTCAGTCCAGTATCCAGTTCACTACAAATATTCGCCATATCTATCAATTTCGATCCACCCATAAGTTCAACACACATGCAAAAACAGTAAACTACCATTTAGTAATTGCTTTTAATGGAACTGGGACTGTGTCACTGGATTCCAGCATGCTGTTGCAGATATCATGAACCACTGCTTTACGAACCTACAGACTTTGTCGCCAAGTTTTTGACAAAATAATGATTTGTATTTGCATTACCTTTCCTGCGAACGTTACAATTGCATTTTTGACCTGCTGTGGAACTTGGCCATTTTTTTGCAGGGAAGGTTTCTAACGAGCAAACAACAACGAATAGTTTATAAAGTTTTATCCAATCCTCATGATTTGTGGAAGTACATTTGTTAACTGGGTTTCCTTTCCATTAGCTCCAGAAAATAATGTTTCTTGTAAAATTTTTTTTTTTTTTTTACATTTAGGCTTAATAATAATAACAATAAAACACTTTAACCATCATGAAAAGATGGTATGGACTACGGAAGGGCAATAAACCAAATAACACCGTTCCATCACAATTTAGAATTAATATTGTCGTTTCAAGAACTGTGAAAGGGAGACTTTGTCAAGGGCCAATTTGAAAGCTCCCACAGAGACTGCACCAACGGTAAGGTCAGAAAGCGAGTTCTTACGTGCTACCACCCTCAATCCCCCCCAAAAAATTTGTCAACGTTCATGTCTCTATGTCTGGACTCGTAGCTTGAATGGACGACCACGAGTTGAATGATAAGTGCTGAATTCAAAAAGAGGTAAGTCCACCGAAAAAAAAACCGTGAACAATTTTCTACGTAAGTGTTAAGTCTGATTTCAGCCACCGAAGTTAAAGTGGCTCTAGACCTGCCCTCCGCAAACGATCTCCAGGGGAGAGATTCCGAAATCCCAACAGGCTACGTGTGAAACTATGTTGGACCGATTCCAGAAGGTCTATGTGCTGCAGCAGATTAGTCCGCTATTATTCACCAGCGGGGGGTGTGAAAACATAATTTCATAGATTTTTAAGTCTTCCTAAAAAGGGGGGGGGGGCAACTATTAAGTTTTGGTGATGCCAGAAATATCTACCATCAATCAAGACATCTATTGCACCGTTGAATACGAAAATGAGACGAGAACTCCCTTTTCTTGACATTCTAGTGACCAGCTTCGAATATTCCGTGAATTTGGCCATTATCAAATACTACAACGGACAAAACACACCCTACCATATAATTTTCACGAATGTGAATTAGGTAGTAGTTGCGACATGACCAGCATATATTAAAATTACCTTGCCAATGTCATCATCGTCATCTACATGCCATGTGGGGTAAAAATAATACTTACCGTCATGGGTAGATATGCCTGTTTTCCCATGTTACCGGTAAATAAAATGTTGGTCTTAAGCATCAAAGACTGGGGAAATCTTGCTCTCGCGTGGAGAGCGAACCAACGGTCCGATTTTTTAACTTGTATAACTTAAAACGTAGGTATAAAGAAGACCTTTTGAACGGCGTTTTAATATAACTACTAAGGAAAATTGGAAATTAGCCATTAGTAAAAATTATACACTAGAAATAACGTAGTTCAGTAAGCCACCTACGTTTCTTCGGAGTGGCATGACCCGGATTCTAACCAACTACCCAGTTCGCCCCCAATTCACTTGCATAGTGAATCGCTATGGCCACATCCTCCACTGGCATAAAGATAACTCCCTGAACCCGTTATTAAGGTCACAACCGTGGCCAGGACTCTATTCGACCAAAATCTGCTCAGCCATACGCAATGGAGAGGGAAGACAAATACACTCGTACACTTTGTGTTTATTTATTTAACATAACTACAATATTCTTGTTGGGGAAATTTTGCCCTCACCTACAAATGAACCAATGAACCGATATCACCTTTTATTGCCTAAAATGTAGGTACGAACAACGTAGGTACTGTTACTACAATATTTTTGTTGAGGAAATTTTGCTCTCACCAAGAGATCGAACCGATATCAAAGTGGCACTATCGGCGATTGAAAGGCGAACGAAAATACCATGTAGCGGCAGTGGTATTGTAACCTTACTGGTTGCACAGAGGTGCACGGAGACTTATCAAATTTTCACTCAATTTGTGGTCGTGGCTTGTTTGTTTAGTTGCTTGAAGCAAGCAAGTGCTAGAGTAGAGACAATTCTTGGTAGAGAGTAATGTTGCCAGATTCAGCAGACAGACTGTGATTGAGCCACTTAAGGAGTGGAGATGCTCCAAGTGCCCGGGGCACCGAACAACATATGATGGCAGAGCGCTACCAGTGTAGGAAGTGAGCTATTCCCGTAGCGAAGTGTTAGATATTCATCCATGGTCAAACCCGCCTCTCTTAGGTGGCTTTGGTTTGGTACTTCCAGTACACTGGAAACTATAAGCAAACTCGAACAGAGAGTTTCAAAAATGTCTGCTGAGTGAATGTAACATCATTTCCTATAGGACTGATGGAAACCACCGGAGTTAATTTAGTCGAAGTTAGGGACCAGTCATTATTTATGGGCGGGGGAGAGGAGGAAATGGAAATGTGACCACCAAATTTTTGATGATCCATTCCCCCCCCCCTTAAAAAAAAATGCTGCTTTTCGTATGCCTGTTAAGGTTGTCTGCAGATGATTTCTTCTAGCCAAGATTAGTGCTGTAGCCAAATTAAGTGAGTAGCACTTCACACCGACAAGTTGCGACCAGTTGTAAGGGAAACGTGCCTCGTTTTTAACGAAAAGACACGTTGGGTTAAAAATGTTCTATAAAACACCCATGTTGCTCATTTATTTATTTAAAAACTTGCAACGCCCAAAGGAGCATAGCAATATCATAATAGAACACGGCACAGAAAGGGAGGTTCCAGAACAAAACAGGTCATTTAACCCGAGTGGCCACAAGTAAGAGGCCTATTGCCAGAATGCAGTCTCTTTGCGAAAGCAACACCATAATCGGAACAAATGATCTCCCGACTCGGGCAGTTCCATTCTACAACAGCACTTTTTTTTTTTGGGGGGGGGGGGAGAACCAGCAAGGATGTTTGTGCTGCACTGGTACCTCTTAATTTTCGAGTGTGATTGTGGTGACCCACAAAGTAATAGGGCACTGCACATCCGCAGGGTTTTTAATAATGAATTCCAAGTTATAATTTAGAAAAAGTGTTTCGTTTTGTGGACTTTCCTACTCCTCTCTGCCATGGAAACCCACTTCATGCTGTTACACATTTCAGTGACACAGGCCTCCCGCCTATCCACACCATCCTTACCGCTCTACGCATAACATGCTCCACACAATCCACAAGTGGTTTAGTGTAGGCGTTCCACACAGTGCAGCAGTAGTCCAGCTTGGGCGAGCGTGTCACAGTACTGAAAGTAGTTTCGCGAACGCTGGGGCTACCATGTTACAAAACTCTGTGGAAAATTTAATTTCGCCGTTAGACCTGCAGATACTGTGAATATGGTCAGACCACAACAGTTTCCTGTTCAGCTTCATACAATATATAATGAACACACTGTTTGTATGCCCACATCCGTAACAGTCAGCACCTGATAGACATAAGAAAGCAAAAAACAACTAGGAGGCAAGTCTTTCTGCAGAGTTTATTGGAAAAAATATACTTGTAGTATTGGCGCTACCAGCTTCAAAACCTTCTACACTCACATCACGTGGGGCTTGGGGGCTGGGGGCACTCCTGATGGTGTGGCGGTTTTAGAAAATATCACTGCTGAAAGTGCAATTTTTGAGGTCCAAAAATGACTTTCTTCCAGTTTGGACAGTGTTTTTGTGTGATTCCCCCCCCCCCCTTGATGGCACCTGAAAAATGTATGAATCCCCCTCCCTCGAGTGGGTCCACAAATTCATGATTCCACCAATCCCCCCCGCCATAAATAATGACTGGTCCCTTAGTCATTATCAAGACCTCGTGTGCTCAAAAAAACTACTTCCTAGCCTTCCTACTCGTGCTCTTAGTGCCTCCTTTCTCTAGTCAGTTTCAAAGCCGCGTATGCTAGACTACGCTAAATCTTAATTTATATTAAGCATATTGCACCCAGCACATCAAAGTAAATGTTTCCAACAGGAGACGTGTTTCTGCAGTTTGGTTTGGTAGATTTGGAAGTAGTGGTTATGTTTCTCGATCTTTTAGGCTTTCAGTACCTTCCTAAACGACCGAACAGAGGGAATAGAACGCACCACTGTTAGAAACAGTTTGGCTCCAAACTTGACGTCGCACGTGCATATAACGTTGCGTCAGCCGTTTAGTACCTTCCGAAACTGCAGCCACAGCTCAGCAAAATCAACAAGCTCAACAGAGCACTCGTTATGTCATACCTTTAACGTGACCAAGCGTGACTAATTGATTGGACCAGGCTAGGATAATGGATGTAACCAGGCGCTAGCAATCCCAAATTGCAAACCATCTCGGGGAGGTGGTTGCCAGTGGTGGAGCTTTTGAGCGCGCACGAGGTACCGGAAACAGATTCATCGCTGACGATGGTTGATGTAAGCAAGCCACATCAACACGACTATAGTAGGGAATGAGCTGAACTGTCACCAACGGTGGTGCGCAGGCTCGGACTGGCCATACTACCGTTTGCACAGGCGCCCTATGGTTACCACACTTTTGGCGCCCCATGGACAGCTTTCTGTTTTACCCCTCCTCTAAAAAAAATGAAATCTTTTTCGCTGTTGCGCTTCCCTTCAGGCACAAATCCCTCTTTCTCCTTCCCCTTACTTGTATTTTCTACGCTTTTGTTAACCCCCCCCCCCCCCCACAAAAAAGAAACAGTTATTCCTTGAAATATACGTTAATACATGTGTTGACACGCTTCAAAGCCAGTTGGATATCTAAAGAAGCAAAGTCCCCTGGGCCCTTCCTTGGACAATGCTTGTGGAGCTTGGAGTACTTTCTAGACTCATCAGACTTGAATTCCAGGTAAAACGCGTAGCGCCCGTATCCCATCATTTCTCTAAATGGCACAGGCGCCCTTTGCTAACCAGTCCGACTCTTGTGGTGCGTTTGGTTCGTTCTGTTCGGTGCTTTAGGAAGGTACTGCTAGTTGCTGACAGGTATTGCTGGGGCCGATAGCTGAGTCCTCAGGCTCCAATCAAAGATCAAAATCAAATTCAACCCTTTCACTACGAGCCAAAGTAGGTCTCTGCATCGTTACGAAATGGACAGCTTTAACGTGGAAAAAGCCAACGCTGTTAAAGAATTACGCTGGAAGAACCTCTCTGAATCTT
>JAHWFP010244181.1:1134-20573 GCA_023313725.1 Lithobius niger
ATGAGAGAAAGATCACGAGGTGGCAAAGACGTATAAATGAGAGAAAGCCCATGAGACGAGAATTCCTTTGGAGTGCTCGGTTGCTTTCAGTTATTTCAGACCTTCGGGTTGTGTGGATGTACTACTTCGAGATGAACATAAACGGATAGTTGATGGTTCTACTTTACACCTATTATCCCTTTAACAGGACTAATCGATAACAATAGGCCTTATAGATTATTGATAAGGTCACCGTTTACGCGATACCTCGTTTCTAACTGCATGTCCCTGTAGCACCGTCAATGAGATTACATTAGTTTTAATATGCCTATCTTTTGGCATATCAACCACATTTCCTCCCCTCCTAGCCTAGTTATCTTTCGCCAATGTTGAGAATTAGTTATAGTCGGGTTTAGGAAAGAATGTTTTCCTTATTTAGACATTTCACTGTTCTAATAGAAATAAATGTGTTTTGGGTTGCTCGCTCCTGTTCGATCTATCGTACGTTACAAAATGAATAACCTTTAAGCTGTAATGAACGATGGGTTGTACAGAAACGAATAACCAATAATACATTAGAACAGTGAGATGCCCATATAAGGAAAATATTTTCTTGAAGCAGAGTATAGGGAGATTTTCTTCTGAAAGTCTCCCTACGTCAAAGACCAGTTCAATAACCAAATGAGTAACTACGAAATAATTACTCACTGTGGTAGAGTTGCACGTTTGAACTACAAACCTGATGAGGCTTGGCAATAACAAGATGCAAGAAACCATAAAAAAAATCGGTGGCTTTATTCCAGTGTGTAACCATACACCTCTACTTCACAAAGCGTCAAGACGTTTTTATTCCGTTCAACACAGTCTGGGAAAGAGCATAATTTCAGAATTTGTATAGCAACGTATCTGCCCTTCCGTTCTTCTACGCAGGTCAACGTTGTTTCGCCAGCTGGAAGGAAGGTGTCCATAACGGTGACACAAATGTTATTTGCCACAAACTTGGTGTTAAGCCTGCTTGTTGTGATGTCAATGTTTCCGACAGTCACGATAAAATCGTGCAACCGTTCTGCAAAAGAAAGAAATGTATAAACTATGTGAAATACCAAGAATTTATAGGGTTGGGGGAGGAGAATTCGTAACTCTAAAAAGTCCCTATTGAAAAGTGTTACATTCATTCCTGTTAGTTCCATCTGAGTTTTCAGAGGGCGCCACGCGTTCCTTCTGGTAAGTTTTGCTTTGCTTTGCATTTTTCAGCCCAAATCTAAAGTAAGCGAAATGACAACTACGCTAAACTAAATAATAACGAAAAACAAGCTAGCTTCGTTTCGTTTATTTTAATTGTAGGCCGAAAACTGAGTAGAAGTTCCCACATAAAACTCATGGCGCCCTCTATAAACTTAGACGGAACTAATAGGAATGAATCTAAGATGATTCAGTAGGGGGGGTCTCGGTCACAAATTCTCCTCCGTAACCCTATAAATTCTTGGAAATACTTATCTAGTACTAGTTGTAGAACAGCCAGTGTTGTGCAACGGACACACTGGCCACCCGAGCTACCAGCCTACAAAAACAATGCCACACAACAATCTCTTCTAATAATGAGGTATTCGATGATACGAAATGACTGTTGGCAATAAACTGAAAACGCAACTGATTTGATTTGATATTTGAACGCAACGCAACTTCAAAGGGTTCAAAGGGTTTAACGAGCGTTAACCACTCCAGGTCATCTGCCCGAAGCCCTAAGGCCACGCAACGCAACGCAACGCAACGCAACTTTTAATGGCTTAAACAATGTTTCAGGTATATGCAACTTAATTAACTGAGCAAAAAACGGCTTCGCCTTTAGAAAAAAAACATTAGAGCTCGTATCCCCATACTCACAGCCCTGAAGGTACACGAATAAAAACGGATTAGAGTTCACTCGAACGCAACGAACTAAATTTGAACTATAATTTGTGCTCATTTTGTGTATGCATTTTTATCTTTCAATTTTGTAGCGTTTTGCTGTTTATGGCGTCTATTTTGTGTGTGTTTGTGGGTTTACGTTTTGCGAATTGGAGTTCAAATTATAGGTCGTTGCGTTCGAGTGAACTCTAATCCGTTTTTATTCGTGTACCTTCACGGCTGTGAGTATGGGGATACGAGCTCTAATGTTTTTCGCTTTTTTCGCTTCCATTTTATATGTGTCCACTGTCCACCGATTTTTGTTTTCAAAAAATGGAACATTAGAAATGGATACTTATGTTTAGGTTCCGCCGAAGGTTTGTCCCATGATTAATATTTGATGGCAACACATGAGAGTATTTCTGGATTTAGCATGCGTCATCTCGATAAGTAGTTGATTCTGGATTGTTTCAGTATCATGGCAACAACGCCGAAACAATTCAACTGGCTTTCCGAAGCCCGCATTGAAAAAGTAAATAAGTCACTCAGTCATGTCGGCCGCCTCAAAATTGGGCGTAGGCCTCAAAATTTAAGACTTCGCACCCTACGGTTTAAAACTTGAAGATTTAAGGAAAAATCAAGACCATTTAATTTTGGTTCTCCACAACGAGCTAGCTAGCTCAAACAACGACAATGTTAGTTTCCCGGCACCCAACCATTGTTGCATCTTGTTCGCTGTATAACTGAATAGGTTAAGTTGTAGATTAAGTTTTAGCGTCGAGCGTATGACTTATGGTCTGTAGGCTCGTGTAGTGAATTAAAAGTAAAAAAGTAAAGTGAGCTATAATCCGATATTGTGCGCTTCGCCTATTGTTGCCCTATTGTTACGTGTTGCAGCATTGTAACATTTTGACATTGTTAGTCGCTCCGCTTCCGCTCCGCCTCCGCGCTCCGCCAATTTTCTGAAATTCTCGTGCGCAAACGTTCTCTAATAAGCACTGCCTGCCGCAGTGATAATATTAAATCGCTGGCTAAAGGTTCTGTCATTGTAGACGTTTAAAATTAAACAGTTAGTGAAACTTAGTTAACTAACGAAAACGCTCTTTACTTTCTGCCTCGCTCAGAAAAAAAATTTTAAAGCCGGCAGGCTAAAGAAAGACAAAGGCGTATTTTTTTTAATTTCCGGTGGAAATATTCATATTAAGTGCATGGAGATCGGATGAGGGGAAGCGCTGATTGAGTGAGCTAAGCGAACGAAAATCAGCGTTTGTTAGTGAGTGTGCGCAAAAACACATACAGGGGATGCACGCCTTCCGCAACAAACACATGAGAGGACAAACCGTCTCAAAATTGCGAACGGTGCACCAAACACCACTAGTTAGTAGATTCATGATACTAACATAAACATGCAATCTGTAGCTCAGACGGTCACATAGAGTGAGAATTTTATACAAACACAAAACAACTTGGCTTAACCAGAAGATTTCACGTTGTCACACTCGCCATTATACAGTGATTACTCGCCAGTAAACCAGGGGCACGTTAATGAGAAATCATGGGGGAAGGATGGTTCGTAAGCCTGGCATTTATGGCTGGATCCCAGATTTTAACCGAAAATCTGAAGACCTTTTATTTACATATATATATTTTTTTTTAAATATTTTAACCCCATTTTCGGCAGTTGTACCCTGCTTCCGTTGTTCACACCCCTCCCTTAAGTTTTCGGCTCTGCACTAAGCAACAATTTAATAAATACTGCACCGCTCCATTGCTCAAAAAAAAATTGCAGAAATTACTTGAGAGACTGTCACCTTTCCTTCTATTGCTTCGGCAGGCCTCGTTAATCCTCGCTGAAATCAGTGTTAGTATAGAGCAGTGACATTTGCCGCCATATTGGCACCAGTATGGGTTTTGGAGGGCATAACTACAAGGTGCACTACATAAAAATGGAGGGAAAAACAACGGAAGAGCGGATTTCTTAGGCTTAAAACAACGTTGGTTTCTCCAACAACAAAAATCGCGCGTTTTAGGTCTAAGAAATCACTCTTCACAGCATCGGCTTCAGTATGACGCCTTTCTGTTTCTCTCTGCAGTGCCCCTTGCAGCTAACCCATTAAGGCTCCAGCATAGAGTTATTTACAATAATACTACGTCGTGTCACTGCTCTATAAGTCCATGCTGCAGGGGGTATTTATGCACCGACGACGCTTTGTCGTCTTGCAGCTAGAATTTCGTCACGGTGGCAAAGTTGTCGTTGCCATTGTAACTACGCTACCTGGGTTAGCTATATCTGACGTCGTTTGAATAAATGCTTGCAGTCGTGAAATCCGTGACAATACGCTGAAGAATTCCTCCTGACGAAACAGTTTTCCAGCCACTTTTGAACTTCACATTATTCGCTATTTCAGTGCAAAACGGAGGAGTCAGAAACGCCGCCGTGACGGCGTGAATGTCAGACAATTTCTAGCTTCTAGCTGCGAGAATGCAACGCAAGATCGTTGGATAACGCGTCCTAATAGTATAATGTTACAGACTACAGAGGGGGGGGTTCAATCCATAGAAGTATAGGAAAATATTAGCAGGGTCAGAAATTTGTTTTAGCAGATGTGCCTGTGCTATGCTATTTTTTGTTTTATGTCAGAGGATCAGGGATGGAGAGCATAAAAATGATAAAAAGCCCCTTTAAAAAATCTGCCTACTACGCTGCATATACCAATTTTTCAGAAGCACAAAATGTAAAATATACAGATGTAGGCCCATAAAAAAACGTATGTTAAATATTTTTAGGTCCAAAATCATACGCTAAGGTTGTTTTTTTTAACTGAAAATATGGATCAGTTTTCTCGATCCAAAATGCAATGCTGCATTTGGAAATATTGTGTCGTTATTTTCGAAGTTTTTGGAAGAAACTTGAAAAAATTGAAGTAAGCTAATCTAGACATAAGCTAGTATGCCGCCACCAAGTAGATGGGATTACATGTAAATTATTACTGTTACTATTAATGTTGAATTTCACATGTACATGACTACATACCATTAGTTATAAATGTGAAAATTTATAGACATAAAATTCCTCCAGAAAAAAAATAACGGACACGAAGATAAGACGGTGTGATACGTTCACAGTCATTTGAAAACGAAAACTGCTATAAGAGAAGCCACCAAGTTTCCAAAATGTCCCGGCCTTTAAAAGTAGTGATATCATTCAATTAGGAAAAGGCCACCAAACTTAAACCCTTTAGCCAGCAAACTTGGCACTTTGCCCTCTTCTTTAATTTTTGTTTAATTAAAGAAAAGGGCAATGCTCCAAGTTTGCTGGCTAATGGGATTAACCTTGGCGGCCTTTCCCTGGTTGAATGATATCACCACTTTCAAAGGCCGACCCTTTTTGGAAACTTGGTGGTTTCTATGATACCAGTTTTGGTTTTGGGTGGATAAGAGTTTACAGTAAAATTTTATGCGTTCCTTTGCACAAGTAGTGCTTTAGTAACACCAGCCAACCACGAACCTAGTCTGCTAATGGTAAGCTGTTTCATGATGTGAACATAATTGTGTGATTTTAACCAATCAACACTTTTTTTTCTAGGCTACCTACGCAGATGTGTCCATTTAACTGGCCTCTGCTGTCCAGGTTCTAAAGGTCAGTTGCCACCAAATTAGCAATGCAGCATCTAGGCCTATCGAGTTCTCTCTCGTAGAAAGCAATGGAATGCACAAGCAAAACTTTTAAACGCAACAAACAAGCCACGTGACTCCTTAATTATTGAGTAAAAATTTGGTATGCCTTCGTGCACCTGGTAACAAGCTATAAAGATTAATGATACTGGTGTCACTAGATGGCGCCACGGAAAAATATAAAGAAATTCCCCTGGCACCATCTAGTGACACTAATATCGTTAAGCCTTACAGCGTGTTTCTAGGTGCACGAGGGGGTACCAAATTTTTACTCAATAATTAAGGAGTCACGTGGCTTGTTTGTAGCGTTTAAAAGTTTTGCTTTGTGCATTCCTTTGCTTCCTGCGAGAGAGAACTCGATAGGCCTAAATGCTGCAATGCTAATTTGGTAGCAACCGGCCTTTAAGTAATCGCTATTTTTTGGTACGCACTGTCCCTACCTACACTTCTGGGGACTTACGTTCATAGCCTTCAGCTCTGTTCGTAATTTTCAGTTTTTCAACCACTGTGACATTACGCAAATCCACTCGCCACCATGGAAACTGGTCCCCTTTTCCTCCTACAAGTAAATAAAAACAAATTCTTCCATAACGAAATTAGGACAAGAACTGGCATTTATGTCCTACTTGCCAGTATTGTATATACTGACGAGGCAGAGAAAAATAAAATTAAAAAGTGTAGTACAAAAGGGCATATCAGCTAAAAGCCAAACAAAATGCATCTTTTTTTCCGTTACATTTCATGCGGATTTGTGGGCAGGCTAATATCCTTACGTGTTGTATGGCTACAAGCAGGCTCCTTGTCGATGAGAAATTTAGTCGTGGACACACCGTCCACTGCTAAATATGCTTCGCCACCTAAGGAAGTTGAGCTCTGAGACGTCACCATTTTGAGAGCTTTATTCGTAACTGTAAACAGAAAGAACAGTAAAGTTTAAAAGGATTTCAAAACAATATGGAACAGAATGCAGGGCATGTACACGGCGTTGAACTATATTTCCTACGTCTTGAACGCACATATATGATATTCAAATATTGCCACACTTCTTTCTTAGCAATTAAATTTTCTTGCATTTAAATTTTAATTTCACAGCAGTTACATTTTTTTTATTCATTTTATGCATGGAGGCATAAGATAGAATCGCTCGGTCTTACATGACATGATGTGAGAATGGGTTATAGGTGACGGAAAGCCAATGGGCTCGAGATTGGTTTAATAAATACGGACGCAAACCTATTTACGTTGCCTTTTGGACTTATATGTCAGACTGCCTCAGCGGGGAATCGAACCCGGGACCTTTGAAATCAAAGGCCAAGGTCTTACCGCTGAGTCATACTGACACGGCCGATGAACTGATTTCAAAGGTCCCGTGTTCGATTCCCCGCTGAGACAGTCTGACATATAAGTCCAAAAGGCAACGTAAATAGATTTGCCTCCGTATTTATGATGGGAGAATCGCAGCTTTTCTCTCAGCCGACCTTGAGTGAAATCTAATTGGTTGGAGCACTATATCTATAAGCTTGATGGTGGTTGCCTTTCAATAAAACTTGATAATTATTAAGCTGCACACAGCATTTGTGTCAGCAAGAGTGACGAACCGGGTCCGTAGAAGCTCATCACTATATGTGCTAACGCATGCGCAGAAATTGCTATGAGCAACAACCTGTATGTAGCAAGAGAAAAACTGCAGTGTTGCTGTTGGTGCCAATATTTCTACTCGCAGTTCGTACTTGATGAGCCTTGTGGCCCGATCTACTCTTCCTGTGAGGCCTTGTTTCTGCTGATGTAAATTAAGTAATCTCTGAGGATATTTGCTAATCTTTTGATTCTGAAGCATTTTGACTGTCTTATGATTGGATGGCTGCTTAAGTGTTATTACGTCTGTATGAATGGGCTTGCTCTTTTTCTTTCCTTTCAGTTTCCAGTTCTGAAATCACATCGGGTTTTACGTTGAGAATTCGGCTTTACAGTATTTTTTTTTGTTCGTATAGGGCAGTGACACAACGTAGTATTATTGTGTATAACTCTAAGGTGGAGCCAGTAACTGGGATAGCTGCAAGGGGCACTGGAGGGGGAAAAGAAGGTCGTCTTACTGAAGCCAATGCTATTACACTGAATTTCTTAGGCCTAAAACGTGCGATTTATTTGGTCCAGACCGATCTGCAAACTTAGGTACCCTCAGTGACTGTAGAGCTGCCCGTACAATCAGTTTTCCTTGCGTTTCCCTTATAAGTTTTTCGTCACAAACTCCCCAATATATTTCCCCTTGTGGGTTTCCCTCACAAACTCCCCAGTGCATTTCCCTTTATAGGTTTCCCTCACAAACTTCCCAGTGCGTTTCCCTTTTACATTTTCCCTCACTCTGGAACTTCCCAATGTAATGGCAAGCCCATGCAGTGTTCGTGGAAAAGGAACTTAAAAGTGTGCGAATAACTGAAGAATCTGTTCTATCACAGTATTGTATTTACAACATCTGTAATTGTGTAACACGCTTTGACATCCATTTCCCTTTTTCGGGTTCCCTCACAAACTCCCAAGTGTGTTTCCTTTTGTACGTTTCCCTCACAAACTACCCAGTGCATTTCGGTTTATACATTTTCCATCACAAACTTCCCAGTGCATTTCCCATTGTACGTTTTCCCACACCAACATAACTCCCCAGTGCGATGGTAATCCTGTGCAGAGTGCACAGAAAGGGACTGACGAAAGTGGGAGAAGGACACAGGACCCATCCCATCACAGTAACACTGTATTTACAAAATCCATCCATTTCGGTGTTTACAAAAGGTATGCTTGCAGCTCTGCACCGTTTTACCACCATGAAAATGTGATTGAAATGTGCTCTTTTTTTTTTCCCTATTGAGTAGGGTTGGGAACCCAGTCACCACTACAAAACATGTTCCGCCAAAATATGTTACATTCTTCATGCTTACCTTTTGGCTTGGGTTTCTGAACGATTGATGCCCAAACCTCCACTTCCGAGATATGCAACACATTAAAGGGGACATCTTTGTTGCAGATATCAAGCGGACAAGGCTTAACGATTTGTATTGTGACGAAGTTGCCAATCAGTGGAGAAGTACAGATTAGAGAGTTTTTACCAGCAGGCAGATGATCGTTGTCATGGATATAACAAAGTTTATTACTTTTTAGCTTGCCACCTGATGAAAAGGACACATCCGTTGCACCTACTCTGACTTCCACACTGTGCAAGAACCCTGAAAAAAAAAATAGAAAGACATTTTTAAGTTCGATTAAATAAAGTTTCAAGCAGTGAACCAGGTCCGGCGGAAGCAGATTTGCAGCTGGTAAGCCCATGTTTAATTTGGTAGGCAGGGGTTGTGTGAGGTGATTTTTTTCCACTAAATTATTTTTTTTTCCTTTTATGTATGTTATTTCAACGAACATTTAGCTGCATTATAAAATTAGGCCGATTTATCCCCCCTCGCTCCAAATTAATGGAAATTGCACATTGTGTCATAGTTAAACCTGGTAGTTAAGGGGAGGCCTAAGGGGTTTAATTTTTGAACGAGTACACTGCCGCCATTCCACTAATGATCAGTTAGAGTATCAGTTGTACCGTTCCCAAAATAAGTTTACCAAACTCGCTTGGCAATGTTCAATCTTTAAGCAAACTGGATCACGACTTCTACATCCTTTTCTCCTCCCTCTTCTATCCGTCACCAAGAGTGAGATAGGGGGTAGTGCCGTCACTCATCTCTCTCTCTTCCTTCATCCCCGTTTTCTCCCTTCCTCTCCCACTTTGGTTCCTTACTCCTTCTTCCTACCCCTCCTTTTTATCATTTCTCACTCTTAGTCTATCTCTCTCTCTCTGTCATCTTTTCCCTCTCCTACTCGCCCTCTCCCCGTCTCACAGACGACAGACTTTATTATTTTTTAATAAATGCAGAAATTTGACTGTTTATTACAGGATTACTGTGGTGAAGAAACATCAGTGGCTTAGCCAAATATTTCGTCTTGATGATCCCATCTTCCAAGCAAACTTAAACAGTAATGCTGTATGACAATACCAGTAGCATATCCTTTATAAAATGCGTCAGTATTTGGTATTTTTCAAGAAAAGGAGAAAAAAAATAGGTGAGAAAATGCATGGACGACAGAGAGAAAAAGATAGAGACAGTGGAAGGAAGAGAGAGGGAAAGAGTGATGGAAAGAGGAAAGAAGGAGAGTAAAGAAGGAAGAAAGAGTGAGAACATGGAGCGGGAAGAAGGGCAAAAAAGTAGAAAGGAGGGGAGTAGTCAAGAGATGGGAGTAATTCAGAGGGGAGAGAGAGATTTAAGGGAGGGGAGTGAAGGAAGGAGAGGTTGAGTGTGGGGAGGCCAAACGTGAGATATGAGATGGTGGGAGGATGGAGGAAGAGAGAGGTAAGAAGGGATGGGAGAGAAGAGAGATAGAAGAGGGACGAGAGAGATAGGAAGGCATAGGGAAGAGATATTGGGGATGGCCAGGAAGGAAGAGATAAAGAGGGAGGAGAGTGATGGAGAAGTGGAAATGAAGGGATGGGGTGAAAGAAGGTAAGTGAGGGAGTGGAAGAAGGATGAAGAGGAAGGAGAGAGTGGGAGTAAAGAGTGACGAAGAAGAGGAGACAGGAGGAGTAAAGGGCAGGGGAAAGGTAGGACAAGGAGACAGGAGGAGGCAGACAGAAGGGAGAAACGATGAAGGAGAGAATAGAGGGAGGATGAAGACAGCAAAAGGGAGGACAGAGTGGGAGGAACAACGAGGGAAGGAGAAGAGGGAGGAATGGATGGGGTTAGCGAGGGAGGGTTGTAGATGGTGTGAAGAGAGAGATGGAGAGAACAAGTGGAAGAAAGAGGGGAAAGAAGGGAGGGGAGTGATTACGATAACAACAGTTGAAATAAGGAGGACAGAGAGGTATATAGGGGGAGAAGAGTGATGGAGGGAAGAAAGAGAGCGAGAAAGGCTAAAGTGAGAGTAGATAGAGTGGTAGAGAAAGAGGGAAGAGAGGAAGGTTGGAGTACATAAGAGCAAAAGAAAAAAGAGAGGGATAGAAGAGGGAGAAAGGGGAGGAGTGAGGGGAAATGGAGTAATTAAGAGAAGGGAAGGAGGGGCAGAGAGAAAGGAGTTCTCAGGGAAAAGATTGAGGGAGGAAGATGCAGGAGGAACACGTTCAGAGTGGAAAGGAGGGGAGTAAAATACACCCGAGAAGGAGAAAGGCAGGATGCACGAGAAGAAGGAGGGAGGGAAGGCAGTAGGACACAAGAGGGCAAAATAGGTTGAGAAGGTGAGAGAAAGAAATTACAGAGGGAGAGAGCAGGAGGAATGAGAGAAGAGGAAAAGAGTGGAGAGAAGGATTGAGGAACCAAAAAGAACGAAAAGGGAGGTAAGTAATAGAGAGAATATGGGATGGGGGAAGGAAGTAGGAAGGAGTGAGGGAGGGAATAAAGCCAGAAAGAGTATGGAGGGGAGAAAAGGTAAAAAGGGAAGAGGGACGGTGAGAGGAGGAGAGGTAGAGAGGGTAGGAAGTTAAGAAGAAAGGGAGGACGACTAGAATAGATGGACAGAGACAAAATGGAGGGGAGGAAGAACAGAGCTTGTGAGGAGGGAGGGGTGATTGAGGATAGGTGGGAGGGAGGAACAGGAGAGCAGGATGGCAGACGAAGAGAGAGGGGAAGGGAGGGAAGTGAAGTAAAGTAAAGGAGCAAGGGAAAAAGGAAAGAGAGAGAAGAGGGAAAGGAACGGCAAGAAGGTGAGGGAGGAGAATACCAGAGGAAGAGACTGAGAGTGAGAGGGAGAAGGAAAGATGGGGGAGATGGTGAAAGAGGGATGGGGAGTGAGAGGGTGACGCAAAGGGAAAATAGGTAGTGAGGAACCAAAGATGGAGTGAGGGATCGAATATAGAGGGAGTGAACAGAATCAAGGAGGTGTAGAAGACATAGAGAAGAAGAAAGAACGAGGCAATGAGGAGAGCAAGGTGAAAAAAAGAAGAAGGAAGGAATCGGACTGTTGAGCATGAATTTAACAAAAGGTTATAGATTTTTAAACCGAGCTTATCGTTTTATTCGTGAGATCTCACCCTACTTGCCCACCCAGCGTAGACGAAAGTACGTACTCTTGTTCTTAAGTATAACGGCTAATATGCGTATGGTTAGATCTTCATAAACAAACGCAATTGTTGCTTACATCACTAAATACGTAAATTTGTTTTAAAAATATCACTCACATCGTTCATTTATGGACTTACGTTCATATCCTCGACCTGTGTTGTATACGTCAACAACGTGCACAACCATTTCGTCAAAGAGTTCTACTTGCCACCAGGGTAGTGGGTCAATTCGACCTGAAATTTGCAACCATAAATTTCAAGGATACAATTAATTTGTAAAAATATTCAAAAGTATAGAATGAAAAAAGCGTTTTTGTCGCCATCAGTGTTTGGTGAAGGCTGTTTCAAGACATTTTAAGGAGCCCAGAATTTGTCCCCCCCCCCCCCTCCCCGCAATGTTAGCTGTCTTTTCTAACTGTCATAAATTTCTGGATGTTTTGGGGCTAGGACTAGTGATAGTCCTGAATCCACTGTTTTATCATAACTTGTGATAAAATAATTTTATCAGGCATATAATTAAATTCTTAGCCCCGATGCACACATGCGTTTATTTTAACGCGCGGTGACGCTGTGGTACCGCATTTGTGGTTTTGTTTATGTGACATCTGTTGGGTACTGCACACATACCTGCGTCGACGTTGCGTTACCGCACGCCGCTCGTGCGTTCGTTTTGCACCGCACTTCCCACCGTCAACGCAGCGTTACCACAGCGTTAAAAAAAGGCACCTACGTCTCTCAGTACCTTGTGTGACTTGAGCGGTGCACACATCCGTCGTTTATCGCAAAAGCGTTACCGAAAATGGCGTCCAATTTCGAAGAAATAGATAAGGAATTGTTTATTGGGGCAGTAAAGAACTACCCTGAAATATGAAATGTTACTGCAAAATTGATTGAAGAATAATTGGGACGTAATTAAAAAACTTATCCGAATTTCTTAGTTAATCTGCAAAGGATGTATAATATATTCCCCTGGTACGTCTTAAATCAGTAAATGAATGTACCAAATATCGTCGCGTTGGTTTGAATATAATATTTTTTGTACACGCGGTAGGCGATAAAGGCAATATCGTCTCATTGGTTTCAAAATAAAAATTTTTTTTACACGGGGTTAGCAAAATGGGTTGCGGCCGAATGCGTACTATAGCGGTTCACGGTCATGTGTGCTTTGATTGATTACGTCAACGCAGCGGCAACGCGCGTTAAAAAAACGCATGTATGCCTTGATTGGCTACGTCAACGCAGCAGCAACGCAGCTTAAGGTACTAAGTGCAGCTTATAAACAAATTCATAAAGCAAAAAACTATATAGTCGGTGGGGAAAGGGGGTAAGAAAGTGTTACGTATTACACTGATGTTATAAAGGGATGGGGGGGGGGGCTCCAAATTACTAGAAAAAAAGTGTTGTGTAATTTGTGAACGCTCCCTTACCGCATCTGGATATCTCTGTCAACATGCATGAGGTTTTCTGAATAACGTTAAAAAAAATTGATACCTGGCAAGTTGCAGATCCACAAGACATCAACTCTCCCTTCTCGTAATTTTTCATTATCTGTCATACAACTGCCGACAAACAGAAGCACCAGCCTCTGCAAAGTTATGCAGTGAAGATCATAGCGCTTAAAGGCAAGTTGTTACCGAATCAAAGTCTGTAGAATACAGCACCATCTAGCGCTATCTACTTCTATCTAGCAGTTGCTTGCATCAAGCGAAGGAATGCCTGACGCCATTTTTTTTAAAGAAACAAACCAGCCACGTGCCTCCTTAATCATGGAGTAAAAATTTGGGACGTCCTCGTGCACCTGGTAGCAATCTGTAAAGATTAACGATATCACCAGATGGCACCAGGGTAATTTCTTTATATTCTACCGAGACGCCATCCGGTGGCATTAATATCTTTAATTTTGACAGCTTGCTTCCAGGTGCACGAGGACGTTACCAAATTTTTACTCAATAATTCAGATGTCACGTTTGTTGTGTTAAAAGATGTTTGTTTGTGCATTATTTTGCTTGCTGCGAGAAAGTGCTAGAGAGAACTGGATAGAGCTCGACGGCGCTACATGCTCCAAACTTTCGTTTGGTGGCGCCCCCACCTTTAAGGTACGTTTTTCTTGGTGCGTTTATCACGATTAGCGCTCTACGATGATTGGCCACCAGTTATCGCTCCACGACAATCGAGGGTTTACTATTTTGCTCCAAACATCGTCGCTTATCTGATTTTCGACCAGACAGATTTTATTTAAGTCAAGTGGTGGAAGTGTCCCAAGAAGGAAGTGTTACAGTCCTTCCAGTCAAATGTTTGTTTGCGACTGCGATTGTAGTCAACCTCCAGCCGGACGAGTGTTCCGACCCTACTATAATCGTTAGCTGCTCTAGCGGCCATCGCTCCGAACAAAACAGCCCAATTAAAAAACAAACAAGTAATGCTCAAGACAATCGCTGCACAATCGTCGTTGAGCGATAAACACAACGAGGAAACCGTACCTTTAAACGTCGATACGTGTGTAGAACAAGGTCTTAACTTACCGTCCGTTTCCGTGCATGCCACTTGTCCATTTAACAAGAAAAGCAATGATTTTTTCCCGTCAACTGCGTTATCAGATGAACCGTCTCTTTTTGTCGAACTCTGCTTCGTCTTTTGCAAAAACGCTCCATTCATGGCTGCAACAAAACAGCAAAACAGCGTTGGTTACTTTTTCACCAATGACATAGCAGCGATGGGAAGAATTTCTTCAAGATCCATGGCATGGCACACGAAGATAACTAAACCTTTGCATCGTAACTGTATCGTTCGTTTACCTGCAACCATGCACCCGAGTGCAAAACAACAATTTACAAATACCATATTTGGGTAAGCGCGTAACAGAGACTAAATCTAGTCCCAGTGGGAACAACGTATAGTACTGGCAGATGTTTAAAGAACTAGTGGATGCTTACATCGGTTGTTACTGGCAGATGATACATGTAGTTTCAAAATAACCTATGTTACTATCACGAATGGGCCAATAAGAATTAACAATCGAAAACACCGGCAACCGGCAGTCACAGTAGTATTTAAAAGGTATGTACTGTACAAAGAACACAACAAAAACACTTGACCACATTTTGAAGAACACAAAATGGTCCTACTCCTGAATTTTTGGTGATACTCCTTTCACCTTCATCAGAAGTTGTGCGAGACAATAAATAAAAAGTCACATCACAGCATAGATTTTCCTTCTAATGTTTGAAGGAAAATCGATCCTGTGATGTGACTTTTTATTTGTCGCACAACTTCTGATGAAGACAAGACGAGTATCATCGAAAATTCAGGAGTAGGACCATTTTGTGTTCTTCAAAGGAGGTAAAGTCTTTTTGTTGTGTGCTTTAAGAACTAACAAGTTAGTACAGTAAGACAGTTTTCGAAAAGGGGGTTACAAAAAAACAAAACAAATGCCTCAGCATAAATAAACAGATTGTCGTTTTTAGATACGCCCACACTGTAAAAATATGTGTTCTGTCATAAACACATATTAGACCACCTGGAAAACATTTTTAGATGTTTTTAACTGAAAAACACATAAAAGCGTTTAACAAATAACACGGCCTGAGAAGAAACCTCTAAAAAACATTAGCGTTTATATAGTGTTGCAGATTTGAAATGCGTTTAATATAAAACACTGGCATTCAATTCACAACACTTTATAAACACATGCTTAAAATACATATAGGGACAAATGTGTGTAAAATAAAACAGTAGTGATGTTTTAAACTGAAAAAGAAATGTGTATTTTACAACACATTATAAACATAAGTGTATTTCTTTAAACACAGTTCCAAAAACATATGCGTTACCGTTTTATTTTAAACACTTTTATCGCTGTCTGTGTTTTCAGCCTGTGTTGATAAAGTGTTGTAAATTGAACGCTATTATTTTATTTTAAACGCATTTCTCGTACACAACACTATATAAAAACTAATGTTTTGAAAAAATTCTTTTCAGCCAATGCTATTTGTAACGTTTTGAGTACGTGCATAACGGGCCGAACCCCTATTGAGGACAGACACTGTTTGGACAGTAATTGGGCAGCATCTGTGCTAACCCTTGTATACTTTAATACAGTAGCATGTACAGACCATCGATAGGGCAGGGGTAACTTTTGTAAAAGGACACGCTGAGGTTTTTAGTCTTCTGTACAGCCGCACCGGCTGAGAAGACTATTGCAACGACTTTGTCCGTCCGTCCGTCGCTCTTTTCAACTTCGCAACGGTACCAGATACAGAAGACCACTGTTGACAACGTTAGATTCAGTGTCAAAAGTTAGTTAAATAACATGGCAAATAAAAACATCGTGACCTCCTTATAGCTAATAGAGTTCTTCGACGTAACTAAATTAAATAATAACATTTCATCGTCGAATTGAAATCCTAAGGATTTGTGTTAACGCAGCCCTAAAAACAAAAACATTTTAGCTTCGTTTAAAAGAGTCTTGTCGCATTGTTGCATGAATGAATAGGCTTACAGTCGAACCAAATTCTCCATTAGGCCTATCTGCTACTTACGAAACTAAAACTGCCGTTAAAAAAATTAGGCCTAAAAACTGAAAATTAAGCCTAAAATCACGTTCCCATGGCAACATCAAGATGCTACTAGTCGCTGCTGGCTTTCTCAACAGCGTCTCTCCTGTAGGCTACGTTGCGCATTATGTTGTAACACTGTAACTGTGTGCCCGGATGGAGGCATACCGTGTTGCAAAAATGAATAGGCTTACTGTATACAATCCAAATCTCCGTCAGTTGCTGCTTACGAAATGAAAGTTGTAAATTAGGCCTAAACGATGACAATTACGCCTAAAAATGTCAAATAAGCTTAAAAGCTAACACAATTTTAACAAGCAATTCTGATGGTTACTGCTTTTAGATTATATAATAGAGATAGCTGTTGCAATGCGTGATAGAGAAATGTGCGTCACTATTGGTAGTGGCAGAACTGTACAGAAGACCGGGTGCGACTAAGTAGTCGCTGTAGCCGCTTGTTTTTCTAGGGACCTTTATTATTTTTTTGCTCGTCAGTCTTTTTCTTTACCCTTTTTCAAGCTTGTCTCTCTATTTTATCATTTTATGCCTCTTTCTGCCCCTTTCCCGACCTTCTTTTTCCCCTTTTTTCGCCTCTAGGCCCTTTCTCTGGCTGCAGCACCAACGTTTATCGGTTCAGAAAATCAAAATAGAGCATATTTATTTTTACAGAAAAGGCAAAACGGGCATTTTTTTTTAGAAAAGGGCAGGGGCAATGCCCCCCCCCCCTGCCCACCTCTGTGCACGCCACTGCTTTAATACGGTACAATAGTAACGTATTAGTCACACTCTTCCAGTACCTTCCTAAAGCACCGAACAGAACGAACCAAACGCACCACTGTCGGCGACAGTTCAGCTCATTCCGTACTATAGCCGTGTTGATGTGGCTTGCTTACGTCAACCATCGTCAGCGATTAGTCTGTTTCCGGCAAAACTGTAACCTCGCCCATGCTCTCAAAAGCTCCACCACTGGCAATCACCCGCAACCACCTCCTCGAGACGGTTTGCAATTTGGCATTGCTCGCGCCTGGTTACATCCATTAGCCTAACCTGGTCCAATCAATTAGCCACGTCTGGTCACGTTAAAGGTATGACGTAACGAGTGCTCTGTTGAGCTTGTTGATTATGCTGAGCTGTGATTGCAGTTTCGGAAGGTAGTAAACGGCTGACGCAACGTTACTGCGGACGCGCGACGTCAAGTTTGGAGCCAAACTGTCCCTGACAGTGGTGCGTTCAGTTCGCTCTGTTCGGTCGTTTAGGAAGGTACTGTTCTACTGGCAGGGAAGTACAAACAACGAGAGGTGAGGCATGCAGAGGTGTGCCCCACCTAACTACTCAAACACTTCACTGTTTGTAAAATGCTGCAAAGTGATTATCAGGTAAAAACATCTAAAAATGTTTTCCAGGTGGGTCTGCGGTCTGTGCATTAACACACATGTTTTACAGTACATTTTGACGTGACATCCCAATTAGCAAGTCACTGCCTCGCTGCACTTGATTGGTGGATGAAGATTATTGATGAGAAAATGAAACATAAGGAAACATACAGGAAGAAATGAGAAACATGCTGGGTGAAGGCATTTATCAGACCGCAGGAAACCGAGGTATGCGAACCAGTGGGGTGACGTGAGACCCTTGCAGTCCCCGCAGCGGCTGGAGGGCGCAGAGCATTGTTGGGTGCCATCGCATCTTGCTGATGTTTTTTTTTATTAATGTTTTTTTTATATTCGAGTAACACGGAAAGTTAACGCCGTCGTAACCAAATCGTCACAGTATCTCCTAAACATTGATGGCTACAGAATTAAAGAAATATGCTAGCTAAAGGGATCACGGGGAAGGGGAACACAAAAATGACTTAAAAGGGACACCAATTCTCTTAATGAAATACAAAGAATGCATCTTTAGCACTACAAATACTACTCCAGAAACGAATAAAGGTATAAACTACAAAATAAAGGTGTAAATACCTGAAAACAAGGCCCACATTTTTTTCTGTCGGATGGGGTACGTGGGAATTACGTTTTTAACCCCCTCCCCCTCCTCCCACCCAAGATTCGCTGACGTTGGCCCAGTCCTGGATTGTGCGTCTGTAATACATTACCTAATTTTCAGAATTGGGCAACGCTTGCTGTGTTGTTGTGTTAATTTGGTGATAGAATGTCGTTTTTTATTTTAATTTTCTGGGGAGAGGGGAGGGCGTACTTTGACCTTTCGCGGGGGGGGGGGGGGGGGGGAGCACACTAACCTAGCTACGCAGCTGATGCGAACCGAATGTACAGGACAAGACGACAGCAATGCATTTGTCTTATTGGTACCAGGAACCTAAACCCAAATCAATTTAATGACCACGCCATTATTACGGATTACAAATAAAATTAAGTTTAAATAAAGAGGTGTGACCCTTACAAATTCATCCATAAAAAAACAATCAAACGTTTTCGCAGTAGCGTCGACTTTCGATCAGCTTAGGCAGCAGTACTAAAACCCATTTTAAACGGTTAAATTTATTGCCTTACATGAATTTAACCATTCAGTTCAAACAATCAATATTTCACACACAGTACTCGTGGACGTCTAAACACTACAAATTTCCGTCATTTTCGACGAGTAAACATCTAGTCCACAAACAATAGGTGCACAGTTACTAGAATAGTATAAAGACATACTAACTTTTGTCATTGTTTATTTCTTTGATAGGCACTCCCCAGACTTCCACCTCCAAAAGCGCAAGGATGTTCCGGTCAGTTTCAAGACAATCGCTACTTGAACAATATTTAATTATCTGCAGACTGACAAACCTCCCCTCGGCCCCTTGACTACAAGCAAGAACACTGGCAAGGGGTTTGAAAATGCCAGTAAAATGTTGGCACAAGACGTTTTCGCGAAATGGAGCGTCTTGCTTCTGGGCGCCAATATCCTCGTTCCCTATTCTTACTTCTAGATCGTGCAGCCTTTCTAGAAACAAAAGGAGAAATATGTCAAAGAGTTTGAAAAGAAAATCTGAGCATTAAGAATAATACAGGCTGTTTCATCTCAAGTGTTAATGCTCAATATCATCCCTACTATTGCAAATACGTCGTACATGACCATGGAATACGTTGGAACTTCCAGGGGGCCATCAGACGGTTAAACCGAAAATGACCTTGATGACCAATTTCAAGGTCAACGAAAAACTAACTCCGGAAGTAGCACAGATAGGGGCATGATGTAAATTGTAAACTTGTAGAGGACGAAGACATGACCTCAACAAAGTAAACAGAACA